>CAUYSK010105530.1:0-28616 GCA_963575035.1 Avahi laniger
TATTTGTAGGTTCCAGGGGTTAGAATGTGGACATTTGTGTGTATGTGTATGTGTAGGGAAGGAGAGTGGTCATTATTCTTCCCACCATGTCAAACTTAACCAGCCAGCATTTGACCAACCTCGGGACTGGCTGTAGATACATAAGTGAGTTTAGCTCTGACCAAAATTAACCAGCTGAGCCCAGCCCAAATTGCTGATCTGCAAAATGATGAATTAAATAAAGCTTGGTTAAGTACCTTTAATAAAGATTGGGTGGTTTGTTGTGGGGGGCAAAAAAAAGGAAAGAAAACTAATGCAGTCTTTGAAAAGGCCCTCAAATGTAAGCTGACTCCTTATATTTATGTAAAATACTATAAGATCAAATTTCTGAAACAATCCTGATAATTTGAGGTACTCCATTTTTATTTAACTGTTTTATTAATAATTTTTTCTTTTCTTTTTTTTTTTTTTATAGAGGTAATGCTGGTATTGTTGGGACAAACTCTGTCTCTCTACTGAATTATTTTCAGTACAGGAAATCATAGTCCAGTTTTCCCCATCCTTCCCTATAAACATTCTCAACTCTGTTCCTAGATGACCTCCACCAGCAAAAGGGGACCTTAGTCTTCAAGTTCTTGTTCTTTGGAATAATAATGACTGTGGTCTGGGCCAAATTTCCATTAGTGAATAAATAATATTTTTTAACAACATCTCCAGCTGTTCAATTATACTTTTAGTTCTCTCTTAAATGGATTCAATGTGCAGGAGGTTAGCTATGATTTATACTCAGTGGTATAGCTCAAGCAGTCAACTTCTGGAGGAATTGGAGTTTTGTTTATCTTCAGGAGAAGGTCTCTACATGCCTTACAATGTAAATTCTCTGTTTCAGTTGAGAAACAGAAAGGAAAACACGTCAAAGTACCTTTCTGTTAGACATAAAATGTTATCCTCTTGAGCAAAACCTCAGAGAAACTGGGACTTTTAAAAAAGTTTCCAATGGAAAATATGAACTAAGCAGAATAATTTCTAATTGAGACACATGAAGTTTTTACATTGCTATGTTTTTACTTTGTGATGCTTCATCTATGATCCCAAGATTTCCATTTCAAGTATTTACTAGCATAATATGAAAGAGAAATGAGTCGACATCATCAATTTGGTGGCAAAGTCTCATTAAACAGGGCCCATCTGCCTATGAATAGCCTCAGGCTGCAAAAGTTCCGCCAGGAATGTGTGTGTGTGATTAGTAAGGGGTTCTCCCATTACCAGTAGAATTTATTACTAAGGATCCTGCAACTGGAAATTAATAAACAAAGATAATTATTGGGCAACTTTACAAGATTCACACATTCAAAGCTCTTGGAAATTTAAGGCATCTCCTAATGGTTCCCAGTATAACAGTAGATCAGGGAAATATATTCAAGAATAAATAAATAAGTTACATCATTGAAATTTCTTGTTTCTCGTTTTGCTTTTCCTTTATTTGTAGAGTATTCTGAACTTTGTCACTATGCAATCTGCTGTCTGAGAAGGATATAAAGGAATTTACTTTATTTTCCATTTTTTCCCCATAGGGAGCAGAATGGGTCTGAAGTGACCTATGAAATTTGGAGATTCTTGTAACATTGGGCTAAATACTGAGATTTATCTTTTTCTTAACTTCATTATTATTATGTTTCTGTTAGGAATCATGTAACCAGACATTGGCCTCAGGAAAATGTCACAATGTCTTTTGAGCTGAAAATTAGATAAAGGCTTCTTCTTATTTTCTGACATGGCTAATCGGAGGCTTACTGGAAAATTACATTTCCACTACAGCACTGGAAATGGCTTTGCTGCCCACCAGCAATTCAAACATAAAACATTTCACTCAGCTTTGGGGGCACTGGGGAGCTCGAAACAAACCTGCGCTTGTAGTGGTGCCGCCGGGTTATTGACAGGAACCAGACTGAGCCCCTTACATGTCAGCATGTGTGTGTTACATGTGTCCACACGTGCATGTGTGCCCATCTGCATTCACAGGCTTATTGGAGAATGAAGTGAGAAAAGACATGTTTTCCTACTTATAAAAAAAGGTCAGTGTGCTTAGTTGGGTTTTGTAAAGTATTTTTATCTCGAATATTAAGACAATATTGCTTCCATTTAATTAACCTAATGAGTACAAATACTAGGTAATGAAGACGAATAGGGAGATGGGAGGAGGAAACACATTTACTGATCACCTACTCTGTGTGCACCTCCATCACCACTGTTGAATTTAATATTGGCAACCGTAGGTGTTACATTTGAAGCATATGGATAAGGAAACAATTCAGGAAGAGCAAACCACTTTGTGTGTCAGAGCTAGAATTCAAACTCAAGTGTGATTTCTATGTCATGACCACTATACCATGATGCCTCTTCACCCAATAGGAGTTCACAGTTTAGGCCAGTGTAATGTTCATGAACATGTACTGATGCTCTCTGGATTGTAATGTAAAAGATTTTACACACATTTGTCAGAAATGAGGAAAGAAAAAATGAAATTTTAAAAGGTATCTTTATGGAATTCATAGTCACAGAAACACTGACATAAAAGGAAGCTCCTGATTATATATATATATATATATTTTTTTTTTTTTTTTGTTTTTGAGACAGAGTCTGGCTCTGTTGCCCTGGCTAGAGTGCAATGGCATTAGCCTAGTTCACAACAACCTCAAACTCCTAGGCTCAAGCAATCCTCCTGCCTCAGCCTCCCGAATAGCTGGGACAACAGGCACGCGCCACTATGCTGGCTAATTTTTTCTATATATATATATATTTTTAGTTGTCCAGATAATTTCTTTCTATTTTTTTTAGTAGAGACGGGGTCTCGCTCTTGCTCAGGCTGGTCTCGAACTCCTGACCTTGAGCGATCCACCCGCCTGGGCCTCCCAGAGTGCTAGGATTACAGGCGTGAGCCACCGCGCCTGGCCGCTGATTATATTTAAAATCTCTATACTTGCATCTTTCTTGTGATGTTTATCAGGACTGGACTAGGTAAATATAACAGTGATAAAGATACTACTTAAGGTTCCTACTTAAAGAGATTTTATTAGTGTCCAATATGTATTTGACAAATATATTTCTTAAAAGAAAAAAAAAATTTAAACTAGCCTGCAAGTATAAGACTGTAAATATTGTTATTTATAAAATGTCTACCCCTTATTTTGAGAATGTGAAATACTTGGTTCTCAGATACCTTTATGTATTTATAAAAGGATTCATATATTCTCCTTTAATCCTTTTAACAACTCTGCATAGCAGACATATTCAGGTTTAAAAATGAGAATCTCATAGACTGTATAGGTTAAGCATTAGCAACAAGGTTTACACCAGTCTTACTCTGAAATACAGACTGCTCCCGTAATAGCACAAATTGCTTTCTCAAATACAGACTTGAACAGGGATGATCACTGAGGCTATTAAGGATAATTGCTTACATTGATCTGAACTAGAAAGGTCAGAGAATGGACAATAGAATGAAGAACACAACAGTTTTGGGTTTCTTTGTTTTGTTTTTTAGCAGAAGGAAGAATTCCGAGAACAAAAAGTAGTTTTAAATGGTAATGTAATTATATCAAGAGTAGCTATGGGAGTAATATTATTGGAGAAGAAAAGAGTAAATATTTCAGCAGACAATTAATCCATCTCAGGGATAACAAATCTAAAACAAAACCATCATCAGTAATACTCAATTTCTGTTTCCTGGCTGGAAAGAGCTACATGAGCGGATGACTTTGAATTGTTTTCAGGGCCAGGTGACCCGCACCTGGTTCATGGTTAACTGCTAATGCCTCACTGGAGATGTAAATACTGTCTATCTTCCCAGTTTCATGACACGTAGCTAACGAGTACAAATGTATATGAATGAGTCAGAGAACAGTTTGTTCCTTGATGCCTTCATCTCACATGCATCATATGAATACTAAACAACAAGGATTTGCATGAAAATCATTTAATGATAGAGAAGCAGAAATACATAATGTTTACAAGCTCTTGATTTTGTGTCATTAAAACGGTGGATTCTAATCTCTTTTGTGCTATTTATAAGTTGCATCTGTTTTCCTATCAGTACAATGTACATAAAGGCTCTTGGGACAAGGTTATTGTATAAGTGAAATAAATATATGTATATAAAACATTTGGCATGATGGTGCCTAGAACAGAGGAAGACATCAAACAGCATATCCTATTAGTATTTATGTGGAAGGATGTAGTATTCTGCTGTCTGACTCTTCTCAAAAGGAAACTAATCCCCAAATTTGTTTCATGCATTTGTCTCACATGATTGACCCCAGAAGGCCGCTAGCAAAACCAAATGGGAGAGAAACCAGTGTGTGACTTGTAGCTACAGAGGACTAGAATTTAGGTTTGGGCTGCACACTTTGGTCTCTTTAATCTTACCAACCTGATGCTTCACTAGTATAAAACTACTTTGTCCCAAGGTTTTCATTTGCAGAAACAAGAAGACCCTTGAGGCCAATAACTAGTTATTTATTTTTAAATGTTCTAAAATAAAAATAATAGTGTGAGGCATTTGCTTGAGCTTTCTTTCTGAAATGACCCTTGACAGGAACTGGAAATAGTTCTTGTCAATGCAGCTATTATCTCTTGTGACCAAACGGGATGTGGGAGGTAGGGTGGGATTTCTGAGTTCTTTGTACATAGGAATAAAATGTCTGTCATTTAGTTAAAATAAATTATTGATTTTTAAATCAAATCAAAATATTGAGTCAAACAAGCAGGTACAGTATTTTCCCTTATTTGTAAGAACTGTTTTTCACTATTTTATGAACAGTGTGGGGAATAAAAGGGGTTATAAATAACAAAAACATGTTTTGGGCTTCATGAAACCCAGAAGGCAATTATAGGACGGTCTGGAAAAAAAAGTTTAAATTACCATCGTTTCCCAGGAAAACAAATGATCCTCTTTCTTGCCTTATCAAGTAAGCAAGCTACAAAATGCTTTAAAAACAATTTTAGAGCACTTGGTTTCCCTTTCCACTGTAGGCCTGTGTACAAAGCTCAAATTATTCTTTCTCTACCCCAGTGCTTTCTCCTCTTCCTGGGAACAAGGGTGTTAAGTGTCCTCAGCATCACTCAGGGCTTGGGCTTGGGCAAGTCTTAAGAGCAAGACGAACGACTGGTTTTGCTGGAGGGGAAACAGAGAAAGCTGGGCATGAGTCAAGTGGGATAATGACAGATAGCTTTAGCAGATCCAGTGTTGATTTTTCTGCAGGGATTAAGAGATGACACGATTTGGGATTACTGTATTGTTGCTTCTATTGATAGATCTGCAAAATTTACATGTCCATGACCTGAGAGTAAAGCAAGTGAAAGAATGGGGAATATCACATTAGTTCATGTTTAATTTCCTCCAAAGCTCCAACAGTTTCAGGAATAAATACCTCAGCATGAGAATCAGGGGTTTTCTTTCTCTAGCCCCTACCTGCTTATCCAGTCTCTTTGGTGGTCTTTCTCTCCTTGGACCTGCCATATGTCAGAAATGGCGACATCACTGTGCTGCTATAGCAATGTGCTTCTCTGCCTTTGAATTTCATACTCCTTTTGTTCAGAATGTCCCCACTTCTCTTTATTTCCTAGGCTAACAGATAAATCATTTAAAACATGCTACTCAGCCCTGAATCTGGGTTGTGTGTACCTTCTATGTACTTTCAAAATATCTCTTATTTTTCTCGATCATTTACATTCATCACACTGTACTGTAATCTTCAGTTTTATTATTGCATCTATCTCCAAACCAATGAGTTTAATTTAATTGGTGTTAGGTGAGTCCTGGTCAGTGGTTTATTTTAAAAGCTCCCTGGGGATTCTGGTTCACAGCCAGAATTAAGACCTACTAAACTTGACTGAAAGCTCCGTGAAGATAGGACCATTGACTGTCTGGTTCACACTCATACTCCATTTTCTAGATCAGTGCCAGAAACACAGCAAGTGCTCAAGATATATCTATGCAGCAAATGTCTCTGTCTCCCTACTGCTTGGTATAATGTTAAGCCCAATTGCTTGTTGAATGAGTAAATGAATGAATATGTTAAGTTCTACAGTGATTACATACATTAGTAAATCACAGTCTTCGCTTTCAAAAAGTTGTAGTTGGATAGAGTGAGGGGAATTGGAGAAACATACCAAAAATTCTAATATTATCACTCATATACATCAATGAAATGAAAATATTTTCAGTGGTTGTAACGATTTCTTATTGAGAATATCTCTCTTGGTGAGGATCTTTTGTTTTTTCTGAATGCACAGATTTTTCAAGTGGTATGGCAAATGTTCAGTTGACTGAAGCTTAGAACAAACGCTGTTTAAGTTCTTTGGAAAACTGCTTAAATCTTTTGAGGTCACTCCAGATCATTTGCCTTTCCCTGTTATGCACTGAGGCAGGAAATGTTTTCTCCTCTCTGCAATGAGCAATTCAAGGGGCCAGTGAGGAATGCACGGGTGCAACATGCTATCAGCTCCCTCCAGCTGTTTACCACGGTCTTTTTCATTCTTAACGGGGACATCAAGTTCTTTTGGATACTAGTTTTGGTTTTATACATAAGACAAAATAAAGACTTCCTGTAGGGCTTCAGAGGGTAACTTCACTTAAGTCTTATCTTTCATTTCTCTTCAACCAAAAGAGGAAAAAATAAGATTTGTGAGAGAACTGCCATTTATCAGGTTAGGCTGCATTCAGTTGGTACATTAAAAAAAATTTTTTTGGATCCTAAAAGCAATAAAACCCTCACCTGAACTTTCCCGATCTCGTATCACTCATTTTTTTTGTGCTTGCAAGTGACCATGGCCTCATCCAAGGTCATCTGAGAACAATAGTACCTTAGTCATTGACATTCTTACAGTCTTGTTTCGAAAGGGTTGTTTGGAGCTTCTGTAGTCTGACCTGAGTCATCCCAGACTGTGCCAGAGAGGCTAAAGAATCAGGCTTTTCCCAAAGGAACTCTTGTTATTGTAGCGAATCTCCAGGATGAAACACAGTTAGTGCTAAGTGTACACGCACTGTGTCTCGCATTTACTGTCTGAACCTTTTAGTTAGAATAGGTTTAGATTGAATTTGTTGTACAAAATAAATTTTCTTCTGGTAGAACTGGCCAGAGAGACCACCCTGGAAAATGGTGTGATGGTTTAGTGAAAAGACTATGGGATTTGGAGTCAGATAGACTTAAGTTTAAATCCCATTTCCACCATGTACTGTGTGAATTGGGTAAAATACTTCTTTGAGGCTCAGGTTTCTTGTTTATCAAATATAATAACCTATTCATGGTGTTGCTATGAAGGTAAAAGAATTAAGATATGTTCTTGCCCTTGGATGTCACTGAATAGGCCCATTTCTTTCTCATTTCCTTGGCTTGAAAACTTGTTAATGAATTTCACTGGCTCATCTATAGAAATATTTCTTTCCTTATCTAAAAGAAATGCAATAACACTGGTTTTACCAGATTCACATTTTATTTAAAAAGATTAGTTAAAACTATACTATGTGCTGTGCAAACAGAATGCTCTCCTTCTATGCAGATGTTATAATCAATACTTAGATAGAGAAACATGTAGAGAATAACAAATATGTGAATAAAGTAGAGTGAAAGAATATAATGGAAAAAGCAGTGAATTTGGAATCCAAAGACCTGATTCTAATCTCAACTCAAGCTGTGTGATGCAAGACTAACTTGTAAAATAATAATACTATCTACTTTAATGGTGTTGTTTAGAAAATCAAATGGTGGGATGTTTGTACATCTAGATTGAAAGTGTGATAGCACAATACTCACATTAATTATTAAAAACAGGTTGTATTTCTTTTCCTGCCTACCAAAAACAAAGTATTTTAAGAGTGGGGAATGATAAACATTTGGGAAAAGGGCATTTTTTATATAAGACAGGGAGGAAGATGGTGGGTTTTGTTACAATTTCACATTTTCTCAACTGCCCCTGGAAGCAAGGTTAGACTTCAGCAGGGCTACACTTCATGTAGGCCACCTAGGTGTTTGCTTAGAGGAGTGATTAGGGGGGGAGGGCATATAGATCTGCCTGGAAATAGAGTCATCTTTCATAAACCCGTGTGGCATGCTTGTGAAAAGGACCATGGAGTATAAAACCATGGATAGCAAGACTGAGGACCTAAAGAAAAAAGAGGTTTGTGGGAACAGCAATAAACATGATGTCAATATTTGTTTATTTAAAGATCACAGTTCATAAAGTTCATGAAGGCATCTACTACTAAAACAAACTAAATTTTTTGGTGTTGAAAAGTTGCTCCAAGAGGTAATCATTTTTCTGACTGTCTTTAATTGTTCTGGAAATTTTCTGAAACAGATTCTTCTGTGAGTTGTATGTTCTGTAAACTCATTTTGAAGCTTTTGGACCTTACTTACTTGGATTTTAACATTTCTTGTACTTTATATTATCAGTTTTTCATTTCCTCAGGTATTGGCAAAATCTTTGTGTAGCCACTCTAACTGGTCCTGGTGTGCATCCCACTTACCAAGGAGGTGGCACCTAAACAGGTCTCCCCTTTACCTATATGCCTCTGCTCCTTGGGGACAGAGAGAGGGAGCAGTCATTACTGCTTTGGGTTCTTTCATTTGAAAGGACTGACTTACACAAACTATAGGTAAAACTATAGTAGACTTCAAATTGTTATAGAAACATAAAACTGTGTCTTCTTATCATTGTAATTGAGAAACCCACAGACAGTAAGTCACTCATTTGGGTGACACTTTGGGAGTAGGTGTGGGATGTTTTTGTGAATGGATACAACACTGAGCTCATCATTTATAAGCACTCATGTGAAGTTAGTTTATGGAACAAGCAAACAAATTGCCAGTGGGTGAGGGAGTGGTTTGGAGAAGGGCAACCAGTGTAGGGAGGATGTGGGGAAGGTTTGGGGAAGGAAGTAGACTCCTGGCTAGGTATGTGACCCTCAAGGGTATCCAGTGGGAGTCCCTTATGGTGCTGTGAGTGTGGTGATGTGTTGAATAGAGGAAGCAGACACAGAAATAATAGCAAGAGGCCACTATTTGATCACTCTTATTTTTTGCTTAGAACTGAACTTATTTAGAAATAAGGCTTCAATATTGCTGTTTTTGCTGTGGTGGAGAGTTTTGTTGAAAATGGTAGACGCAGTCTAGTTAATTATTGAGGCAAGAGCTGAAGGACTTCCTTATATAATCCTATTACCATGGATGCTCACATATCTGAAGAAAAGAGTAATATAGAGTATGGCCCAAACCTGTATATGTAGAGGCTTGAGTTATTGTATTTTTACCCATCCCTTTAGAGCTCTTCTGTTTCCTGGGCAAATTTATTCCTTGCCTTAAAAACAAAGCACAACGAATGAGATGAGTGATGAGAACAGAGGCCCATGGGAGTTTTGTGATGGGAAAATGACTTCAGACTTGGTTTTGGAGAGTGGCGGGTGGAGATCAAGTAAGAGCTTATAGAGATGTCACATCTGAGATGGACCTTGAAAGGAAAGGCGAGAGTTATAGGGAGATTGATCTAGATGTAGGGAACAGAATGGACATAGGCACTGAAGTGTGGGGAGCATGCTCAGGTTGTAAGAGTGGTAAGTATGGAGTGGTCAGATTGCCAAGATGAAGGAGACCAATTTGTGGGAGGCGCTATCAGGTTGAATATTTCTTCCTAAATTTAGAGGGGAAATTGGGCTAGACCACATTTTAATCAGAGGATCTTTTAAGTATTATTTATACATATAATTAATGTGGGACATGGAAGAGCTAGAAAATGATGACTAAAAATTAGTAACAATAACGTTTAATATTCCTGTTCGAATCATTATTCTTTGATCTTAAACCTCTTTTGTGAAGTATTCTTTCCATACTAACTAATCCTACTTTAGAAGTATTTTATTGTATATTTTTCTATTTGTTCATAGTATTCTATTTTGCATAACATTATAATTTAAATTTATAAATACATGTTTTTTTAAAAGCAGAATCATATAATCAAAAGAATATCATATTTGAACAAGGATTTGTGAATTTTTGAGCTTCTCTTTGTCAAGTCCCACATTTATAATTGGAAAAGAAACATTTGTCTGACCAAATTGTAGAAAACAATTTAAAAAATCAGCCCATTTATATCTTCGTATTTCAGCAATTCATTTCACTAAGCTGCTCTCACGTGGTCTCTTCTATAAGACATTGGGACCCCAGAGACATATCTGTTCACTGCCAGAGCTACCTTTGCAGCTGCTCTGCAACTATTTGGCTGTGTCTACAGTTAGATAATTTAGAGTATATATGGAATTATCTATTTAAGATTCATATTATTTTTTTTTTGTCTCTTTCTTTCTGTTATGTACCTCCTTGGTTACATACTAGAATAACAACATTTGATTTAAGCACAGAAGCACTTAAGATTGGGAGGTGGTATTTTTACAATTCTTTTCCAAGAAAACTATATTTAGCAAAACATGAGGTTCAAAAAGTTATTTCGGCATCAATAAAATCCCATTAAAGACTTCAGAAGGGAACCAAAAACCCATCATGCCTCATTCCCACTTGATGAGCTTTCACAGTGGCCTTTCCTAACACAGTTTGAAATCAGGCATCTTCAGTCATGTAGGTTATTTGATCCAAAGCGTATATGGGTTATATTCTTTGTGGGTGATCTGTGTAAATGTCAATGGACCCTAGAATGATTTGTCTCTACCACCAGGCATAATAACTTCAGGTGCTTAAGAAAATGTATCTATAACCTGTTACAATGAAGGCCCTCAAAATTTTGTTGTTGTTTAATCAATGCAAACTGATTTTAACATTATTCCAATCAAAACATAAGTAGAAGGTAAAATTGAGATCTAAATACTTACATATTAGGTTCAAAGTTGAATAAATAAAACCAGTATCTTTGACTCTTAGGTCTTTATCATTTTCAAAGCATTCAGAACTTTGAACACTCCATCTGGTTACTTCTCTCCATGTATGGATATCTAAGAGTTCATTAACAGCTAAAGGATGGAAGGACTTGGAAATGAGATTGGCAAGAGAACACATTTAAGTTCTGGGGTCTGTGACCTACCTTTTCAATTTTAGCCCTTCAGAGTATTTAAAACATGAATAGTTTTATTTTGACATTGTGGTTGATGTAAAGATGACCTGATCCATATAAAAATAACATTTTGGGTGAGTTTATAGACGTCTTCCTGTAAAAATCTAAATCTGATTATTAGTAATAGTTATTAATACATGATCATGACAGTAGATTAATTTATTTAATGATCTATTTATAGGTAAATTATTTGATTTCTTAATGTTATTTAAAGTTATTCGTGGGTGTCAGTATTTCAAATATTGCCCACAGATACAAGTGAAATCAGAAAGCAAGCTAGAAAGAAAAAAATGTGCTTAAAACATACTATTTAACTGCTTCACCTTTTTAGAACGCTAGAGATACTTTGGAGAAAATTGAAGATATTGTAAAAAAAAATAACACTGTTGCTTATATCCATTGACATGGACAATGAGAGTTGACCAAAATATGATGTCTTATTCTACCTCACAACATGGCTGTGAACAACCCCAGTGATTTTTTTAAAGACTATGTTGTGAGTAAATTTTGCAACATGGACCAAATGCTTTGTCTTTTTCCAAAGCTAATCATATTTAAAAAGTACTTTTCTAGACCCTTTAAAAAACATTATTTGAGGTCTTACTGTATAGTAGGCACTTGTTAGGTACTAAAAGTAAACAGATAAACAAAAAAGATGTTTTCTCTGCTGTCATGAGTAGTATATCCAATTGATGTCAATATGACTTTTCACGTAAATAATCACATACTGCCAAAAAAAAAAAAATGAGTGAACTGCTAATGATTTATGCATAGTGTTGAAAAACAGAAAAACTAATCTAAAGAAAATGGAAGGCAGGAAACAATAAAGAACAGAAAATAATAAAAGAGTAGAGAAACACTCGATATAGAGAATCAAAACAGAAGAAAGATTAGTTCATTGAAAAGGCTAATAAATTTAACAAACCTCTGTTGAAATTGATCAAGAAAAAGAGAGAAGTCCCCCCAAAATAATATTAGAAATGCATGGATGCTGTAGACATTGCAATGAAAACAAGAAGATACTATAAGCAACCTTTTGCCCGGAAATGTGAAAAGTTAGATGTAATGGACTAATTCCTGGATAAACACAACTTTCTAAAATTGACTCAGGAAGATCCATAAAACCTAAATATTCCTATAAGTATTAACTAAAATCAATAGTTAAGCACAGAAGACTGTCGCTTCCAGTCATGACAGAGCAATTGGTATTGGACTTGTCTTTTTGCTAAAAACAACTCTAAACTGAAGAAAGTATGCAAGAAAACTGTTGTCACCATTGAAGAGCAGACATAACAGCACTATAATCATTGAGATAAAGTAAAAACCATGGAGTAAGCCCTGGTATTTCCCCAGTTGTTTGGGGTTTTTTTGTATTTTTTTTTTTTTTTCTGGGACAGATTCTTGCTATGGCAGGGAGCGGGAAGCCCAAACAGTCACCGTCCTAATGAGCTTTGAAGGCAGAAACCAGAGATTAAGCTTGCCTGAAGCAGCTGGAATTTGCAAGGCAGGATCCCAGAGAAGACCAAACTGCACAGAGGGTGGGCACCAAAACTCTGTGTGACGATTTACCATAGATCTTTGGCTTGGTTTATCCTGGCTTGCGCAAGACAAGATTCCATGAGGTCTACCAGGGATCTCCTGCTGCAGGGATGAACAGTGATGGCAGAGATTGTGGAGCTCTGGCCCAATCAGAGAGCAAATAAAAGATACGTGTCTATATATCAGTTGTATGTTATGTCCATATACCTAGATAATAGTATACTTGCGCTCTCTTCTCTCTCTCCTCTCTCTACAATTATGAAATTTACATTAATTTCTAAAGCAATGGGTAAGAAACTGACAGAAGCCACCTGATCTCAGAAACTATTAGTAACAATCTTAATCTAATCTAGTACTGAGTCAAAGTAGAGAAAGTTTGAATTCACAGACTACTCAAATTATTTTGAAATTGATATGGATTTGACAGTTCTCAAGACTGATTTTTCTAATGAACTTTCAGCTTTAATTTTTAAGAATTGGGATTTCAAGATAAATTTAGCCTAGCTTTTTACGTTTGAATTAAATGTCATATTCTTTTGCTATGTACAAAATACTTTGGTGTAGATTTATAAACATTGTAAAGACTTCTTCTTCTTTTTTTTTTATTTCAGCATATTATGGGGTTACAGATGTTTAGGTTATGTATGTTGCCCTTGACCCCCTTCCCCCTGTAAAGACTTCTAAAAATTGAGAACAAAAGGAAATTGGATTTTTCAGGAATGATTTTAAATTTAGGTAGACATCTATAATATTCCTGAGATGAAGGCTTTATTCCCAAACATCTTTAAACCTTAGAAAATAAAAAATAGTCATTTTTTTTAGAGTGATGTTACTTTTAGTTATGTTGTACGTGTTATTAGACAATGCAAATTATAGGTATAAGACAAACACAATCTTGAATTATTAGCAGAGTACAAAAGCATGAAGACCTCACAGTACAAAATAGGTTCTGACCCAGAGGCTAAGCGTACTTCCCAGCTGTTTAGACTTTTCAAAAGTCCCGCTATCTTTATAGTGCACAGTTTTAGCTTTCTGTGTTGCATTTGCATTGTGTATATGTATGGTTATTCATGCTCAACAGAGAACAGTTTATGTATGTTTATTCCTAGCATCTAAGCAATTTTACTGGTACCATTTTTTTCACTTTTCTTTTAGCTCAAATGTTTACAAGCCCATTTGCATAGAAAAGGGAAAAAGGATCATGCAGAGTGGCTTTCCATATTGACTAGAGATATTATATAGATAGTCACAGTTATTCATTAAGTTTAAAAGTCCTATAATGAATATACTCTATAGAGTAAAGATATGCATGGCAACCAAAAATACACAGTTTTACATTTTATTGGATGATCAGTCACCTTTCTAATGAACTTGCCTCTTTATTTGGCCAGATATTTGTCTTCTCAGCTATGACATATCAAAGTCTTCCAAACTCCAAACACCAAATCAATAGGATCCATATTATTAGAATTTTTCAGTTATAGGTTGTGTCAGTCTCCTATACATTTGGTTCCTCTTTTCCATTTGGAACTCTGAAAAGAAATCAGTTTCCCATCTATGACTTAAAAATATACCATGCAATAGTCACCATCTACATCTATTAAATATTTTTGTATCAATAATGGGAATTTACCTGCCAAACTTAGATTTAAATTTTCTTCACTTAGAGTTTATTCTAAATGGAAAAGTGACATTGAGAGTGTATGATAGCTTATTTTCTCGTGTGACTTTTTTTTTTTTTTTAACAATTTTGTATTTTGAGCTCATCTTCAGAACTTAATCTGTGATAATTTTGTACCTGAACTGGGAATGTATTCCTCCAGATAAGATATTGTTTGATTCAGCCAAGCATCCTGGGACATTATTTATCTGGTAATACTTTAACCCATTGACTGCCACACTAGAAAAAAAAATTTTTCCTTGGGGCCATAGTGTTTTATTACGAAAATAGAATAAAAACTTTCAAAACAAAATGATCCTTTCTAATTTAATCAAAAATTTGTTAGTTTTTTTTTTATTGTTTTATGTGTATGAATTATATGAAACTTGGAAAATAGGTCTCGTGGCCCCCAAGGTGAAGGGATGTGTGAGTTACATATGCTTCACAAGGCCCCAGGTTCAAAACTAGTGTGAGTTAAGTACAACTCACATGGAAGTTAATGTGTTTACTCCTTATCTTTGGTTTTCTCAGAACTCACAGGTAATTTTAAGTTTGAAACCCAAACCTGTAGTTTTGAATATCTTTCCCCAATGTCCAGATAAAGACTAAAAAGTTTTCTCCATACTTCTTTTTTCCAGAGATAAATATTTTATATCATAAAATGCCCTCTCCTGCCTGCCTTCTACCCAGAAGGGTCTAACTTTCTTGTCCAACTTAATTGGCAGAATCTCCATTTTAACTCACCACCTTGCAAGTACTCATGTTAAAACTCAGTCTAGTTCCTGGGATCAGCAAATGCCCTCAGGGCAGATTTAATTTCAACCCTCACTTATCCCACTGTTAACTGCTTCCTCTTCATTCTTGGACACTGAAGATTTTCCTTTTTGACATCTAGTTCAGCAAGACTTTGAGCCCCAGCAGCCTTGGTATGTGCAGGAAGAGGATTACCCAACTCCACCACGATAGCCTCTACCCTGACTTTTATCTTTATATATTAGCTTTGCCTGTTTTTGAACTCAGGCAAATAGAATTATACAATACATACTCGTCATCTATGGATTTTTTTTTTTTTTGCCCAGCTTCATATTTGTGAGACTTGCTCAGGTTTTTGTGTGCAGTAGTAGTTTGCTTTTTATTGGCATTTTATGACTGTGCTACAGTTTATCAATTTAATGAACAACTAGATTGTGTCTAATTTAAGGCTATCACAAATAATGCTGCTAAAAGCTTTCATATGTATTCATTTTCATTTGGTATCTAGCTAGGAATGGCTAGGGTATGTATCTAGTTTTTCAAAGTAGTTGTCCTACTTTTAATTCCCATCAGCAATGCAGAAAAGTTGCAGTTGTTCTGATTCTCACCAGCATTGTCATCAGTAAGTTTGTTTGCCTGTTTGCATATTTGTTTTCCTATTAGCTATTCTGATGAGTGAGCAGTGACAACATGCTGTTTTGTTGGCATCTTCCTGTTGGTTATTATTTTGCACTTTTCTATATGGTTACTGAACATTTAGCTACAATCTTTAGTGGACAAAAATTAGGCTAGTGTAGAAAATTATTTGAGTTGTCTTTTTTTTATTTTTTAGAGTTATTTTTCTATTTTGTCCATGAGGTCTTCATGAAATGTATGTATTGTCAATATCTTTGTCCATGCTCTGATCTTCACCGTTTTAATGGTGTCTTGATGAATAAAGTTTCTTAATTTTACAGAAATCTAATATTTTTATTGTTTTCCTTCATGGTGACTGCTTTTGTTGTCCCTTCCCAATTTATGAAAATATTCTTTCATGTTATCTTCTTGAACATTTATTGGTTTACTTTTGTATTTACACATCAAAATTCACCTGGAATTGATTTTTATGTACTGTCGTAGATCAAGAGACCATATATTTCACCTAGTGTTTCCAGACTCTCTCTTCTGTTCTTACATGGTCTCTTGTCTATCGCATGGTTCCTTGGTCTATTTGTTCTTACATCAATACCACATTGTCATATTTACTGTAACCTCACAATCAATCTCGAAATCTGGTAGCGCAAGTTCTCCAAGTTTGTTATTCTTCACGAATTGTTTAACTATTTTTGACCCCTTTCGTTTTCATGTACATTTTAGTACCAGATTTTTAATTTGGGCTGAAATATCTATTAAGATTTTATTTGGATTTTATTGAATTTGTAAATTAATTTGTGGATATTGAAACTTTTGCAGTAATGATTCTTTCTATCCATGAAAATTTATTGAAATCTTTTAAATTTCTCAGTAATATTTTATAGTATTATATAGAGGTCTTACAAATTTTTAGATTTCTTTCTTCTGTATTTAATTTTATCTCTTGTAAATGTTGTCTTTTTAAAAATTACATTTTGCAACTGTTTTTACTAGCACATATAAATACAAATAATTTTTTTAAATTTTGTTAAATTTGCTTATTAATTCTATCATTTTATCTGTCAATATTTGAATTTTCTACATTTATAATCATGTTTTCTAGTTCTTATATGCTTTATTCTTTTTCTTTTCATCATTTAACTGGATAGTGAATGTATGTGGTTGTAGCAAACACCTTAGTTTTGTTTCCAAAATCTGGGATAAGCTTTCAATATTTTGCCAATAAGTATTATGTTTGCTGTATCTTCTTTTAGATACTTTTAGACATCTATTTTCAGTTTATGGAAAGCCCAGTTTATTGCTAGTTTGCTAAGATTTTTTATAATGGATTGCTGTTACTCTTTATCCAGATTTCTCATCAATTGTTTTGTCTACTGTACCTTTATAGTTAATTGGTTTTTTTTCAAAAGGTAAAACTTCAGTCTTGTGCCAGAGTAAAGCAGACCTTCACATGTCTGGTCGACATATGCTTTAAATGGCTTTAAATGTCTATTTCTTTTAAAGACTTGTATCTGCTGCTCTTGTTTGTAGCCCCCATTCCCCACTGCTATGCATTTTTGTACCCCCAGTTCAGAGAACTTGATGCTTTTAATTCCTTACAATTTCCATGGTCTGTATCACGAATCAGCTTTCTTTCTTTTTTGGCTTCTTCGTTCTCCTCTTCCTTCACCCCAGCTCTGTTGACACTTGGTATTTAATTTTCTATAACTTGCTAAATTATTTACCATTGTTCCTTCTGCTTTCCAGCCTCCTAAATTCTTAGTCATTCATTGAACTCATGTTTTTGAGTTAGGATTGCCAGATTTAGCAAAAAAATTACATGACACCCAGTTAAATTTGAATTCCAGATAAACAACAAACAGATTTATTTTTCTATACTGAATAGGTATGTTTCAAATATTACATGGGGCATGCTTATACAAAAATAATCCACTCTTTATCTGAAATTCAAAGTTAACTGAACTTCCTGTATTTTATCTGACAACCCTATAATGGGTCGAGTAACATCGTAGGCATAGGTATTAATAATACAGTGGAGATAAAAAATGTTCAAAAATCCCTTACTCTCAGGAGTTTACATTCTACTGGGTAAGACAGATATTACACATGATAAATAAAACATATAGTATGTTGGAGGGTGATAAATGCTATGGAAAAGAAATGAAGTAGGCTAATGGATATCAAGAATATGAGATTTCACTTTAGATACATTGAAAGGGCATCAAAGTGAAAGTGAAATTTACAGCAAGCCCATGAATTGTGTAAATTTTGGGGGAAATATGTTCCATGCAGAAAAAGAAGCATGTGTAACCAGAGGCAGGAGTGCAGCTAAGTGGCCCAAGGACACTAGCAAGGGCAAGAGTGGTAAGATGAGGTCAGGACGGGAACAGGAGTGCAGATAAGGTAGGGTATTGTGGCCCAGTGTGAAAACTAGGCTTCTCTGAGTGAGGCAGGAGGGCAGTATTTAAACATGACTGATATTGTTAGGAGATATGACATGGTTATAAGAAGCAATCTGGCTGCTATACTAAGAATGGAACGCAGTGAGCCAGTGGAGGCCAAGGAAGAGATTATTGCAATAATCTAGGCAAGAGATGATGGTGGCCCTGACTACTATGCAATAGTGGAAGTGATTGTAGCAGGGGTGGTGAGAAATGGCTCAGTTCTGAATCCTTTCGCAGTAGATTTAACAGGACTGCCTGAGGTAACAGAGGTGAGTATTAAAGAGAGAGAGTAGAGTCGTGGATAATGCTAAGGCTTTTGATTTGAGAAATTGGAAGGATGGTTCAGTTCTACTTCATCTCTTATCTATTTTAATCCCCCTCTCTTCTTCTTTTTATCCTTATAGCTTTATGCCTTTTTATATTCTTTCAATGACAGTATAGTCAGGCTTTTAGTTGGGGCAACGATAAACCTGTGTGCTCAACATGTTTCTTTAGAAGTCCACATAGGTTTTCTGATAAATTAATTTTACTTAATTTTGATTTGTAGGGAAGAAACACTGTTGGAATGTGACTGTAATGTGATACTTTATTTTTACAAAGGTGATGGAAAAAACGTCCATTACCAAAACAGTGTGGCTCATGTCCATGTAACACATGTGATTCAATTAGAATTTCCTTGTTGTATTTGGTTTCCTTGGAGAGAGATTATTTTTTTATCTTTGTGCCACTGTCAATGTGATATCCATGAATTAACTTCTCCATAATTAAACTGGTCCATTTTCGTATTCTGGAATGACTGATGGCAATCGTCCAAGAACTTTTATGTACCCCAAGAGAGATATTGCATAGCCTGCATAACTCAAAAAGGAATTAGAAAACATCTAACAAATTGGAGTAGACATTTAAAACTTCTCGTTGAGAAGTATGAGAAGGATCCACTAAAATAGGTAGATAAATGCATAAATTGTAAAAATCAGTATTTTGTTAATTTGCTTTTTATCCTGTTTGATCATGGTAAGTCAAAGTTTTATGCTATAATTGGCTAATCACTGTTTTTCTTTTTTTCTCTTTCATAGAAAAATTTCAAACCTTAACTGGATTTATTTATACATATTTTTTAGGTATTTTTCATATCTTTCTGTCCTTTTCCTGGCCAAAAATTATCAACTAAAAAATATTAAAGAAAAAATACACTACCATATATTAAAAAAACTACATATTGTAAAATGTTCCCTGTACAAAACCTGAAACCTTTAATAAGAGTAATTTAGATAATCTGAGGGATTAACTGAGGATCAATGTGATGATGTTATGTTGAGAATCAGATATACCTTCTGAAAGAAAGGTAAAAAAATTAAATTTTGCAAATGAAAAATACACTGAATAACATTTTAATTCTTTTCAAATTGTTGATACATATGAAAATTACCAGAGAACCAGAATATCCAAGGTTTATCCTTTCTGTGCCTATCTTATTTCACAAGTGTGTGTTAAATAATTCATGTGACCTATTTTAGTGGCAGTATGCTAAATAAAATTCTGTTTGTATGTCCTGTTGTTGTGCTTCTCAAATTGGAGTAACCGAATCCCCTGAGGACCCGTGCCAGGTTGCAGGTTGCCAAGCAGTTAATATTCAGGATGAACGAAGTAAGACTTCCTGGAGCATCCATCTTATTGTGAAGACTCTCTATATTTAAGTCGATATATTTTGATATGGAACACAACATGTGCATGAAGCAGACATAAAAGAAATTTCCACTTGCCACGGATCCCTTTGGGCTATACCCCAACTCAAGACCCTCAGTGCTCCATCTCCTCTTCTATTTGGATACTTTGATATAAATATTTAAGAGACTCTTTCTGGAGGTTCCCAAGGAAATTCCTATGATTTCAACCCATTCTGCAGAGTTTCCTAGGGTTAGATACTGATGATATCATATCCTGTGGCTTTTGTAAAAGTGCAAACTATTTTAGAATAGCCTGCAGAACGTGATGCAAATGTACAATTATCCCACGTTACTCAGTCTTTCTTTCTACTGGAGCATGCCTAATGTTGTCTCAGGTAAGTCAATTCATTGACTTTGGGCAATGTTTTCAGTCCTATATAAAAATAGTTTTAACTGATAGATTTAGAGCTTTCTATGTATAAAGATCTCCTTCTGTATGGTCAATTTTAAGCATCACAGCAACCCTCTGAGTTAAGCATTTTCTCATCCCTTTCTGCAGATGAGAACCTGAGTGTAGGGTGGTCAAATTATGTCCTTGAAATCACACAGCCCAAAGGAAGAAGATCCAGGATCTGAACCCAAGTGGTCCTCCTTAGAGGTCCCACCTTTAAATATTACTCTACTCTTCATCTGGAAAGAATCTTGAGGGGACAGCACTGCAAATAAAATACTTATAATCATGACTAGCAGGGTTGATTTCTGTCATGTGACATGATCTTTACTTAACTGGTGGGACTCCGGCTGCACACACTGGTCGGCCCCCACAAACAGCGTCAGTTTACACGGAGTTACACAGTTAATCTCAAATCAAATTATGAAGTCAATGACATTTTTGTTCCTTTTCACAGAATTCACTTTCTACATTCTTGACCTTTCTTGCCACACTATGCCCAACTGCTTTCTAACCTTACCCTCTTCAATAAACAGAAAAGAATTTGATACCAGCCTCTATAGTGTGGTATATGGATTCCTCTTTAAGTTGGTGTAAGTGAATTTCAGTCATCCACACTATCTCAACTGAGCGTCTTCATTCAAGCCTTTGGTCTTATCTCTAATGGAGGTATTTGAGTTCATTAAAACGTTAGCATTCCGTAACCACGTGGCAAGATAATTCAAGGATGGGAGGCCCTTGAAACAACTCCATTCTTCATAAGTTACTCCATCTAGTGAGCCTGAGAGAGGGCAGAGAGGGCCTAGAGGGAGAACACTGCACAGTTTCTTTACTTATTTAGACCACTCTCCTCTGCTGAAATGGAGGCTAACAGTGGTCCATCACTTGCTGAAACAGACATTTTCCAAGAGTTTCTGGGACAGAAAGCACATATCCCAATATTATTGTTATCATTTTCTTCCAAGACTGGAGCAGGTGTCTAGGGCACCTTCACTCCCTCTAGACTCTGCTCACCCCTGCTGCCTGTTCAGAGGCTTCAAGATCAAACAGCTCAAACCATCTGTTTTTGCATTCCGATATTGTGACATTTCGGTAACCAGCACTGAGTAAGAGCTTTTATGGAAACACTACTCTTGTGACATCCTGGAATGCCTGTGTGTTTTGCATGACTTTGAGCTCTAGTAAGAAGCTGCTGAAAATAAAACCTTCTTCCTTATTAAAATAGGTGCTGCAGTGGACTCTTACCTCTGTCACACTTCATTTTTTTTTCTATTTGTGTGTTTATCTCTCCTGCTGGACTCACTGAAGTCATGGACTCTTTCTTTGCTCTTTGTGTCCTGAGTGCACACTACAATACTTAGCAGAGAGAGAGTGCTCGGTAAATGTGGAATTAATGAATGAGAGACTGAATAAGTACATTCATGTTGAATCTATATATAACTTTAACCTCCATAGAAATATGTGTAGAATAATTCTCCAGCATTAGAACACCGTAAAGTATTCAATAGGATTAGGCAGCATAATTGATGCTACTAGAATAAGATACTGGGTTAGGCAAAAATAGTCCCATTCATTTACAAAAATTTAGGATTTAGTTATAAGTAAGTACTAATTTTAGACAATTTTCCAGAACAAGCCCCAATTTGAGTAACCTTTTAAAGAGCCCTACAAAAACTTCAAAAAGGCTTTTTTTACTCCTGGCTTAAGTTGTATTAAAGAAAGCACAGAGGCCCTTCAATACTTATCACATAGGTTTATAGTCCTCTTTGGATTTTACATAACTCCACTCTACCCTTCCAGTCTAATATCCTTTCACTTCTGAATGTGCAGCCTTTCTCCAAATACACCAGTATCCTCAATGATCTCCTCTTGCCCAACATGCTGGGCGCTGTATGGCCTTCGTTCATTCTAGTTCTCCCCTTTGTACACAACCCCTCCCCAGTTCTTCCTTAATTTTCCTCAGTCAACTTCTACCTACCTTCAGGGTCCAGCTCAATTCTTTCCACCACCAAGACTTGTTCCCTGACAACTCTTGACTTCCTATTTGTTGTTTTTCTGAGTTCCTAGGACACATATTTTTAGTGCCACAGTTAGAACCTTATTTCCTTTCTACTTGCTGTGTTATATTCATTTTCTGCCCAGACGTAAACTCTTTGAGGGCAATGATTGTATCCAAACCTCTGAATCCCCCGCAATACCAAATAAAAAACTAAGCCTATCAAAAAGTTCTCGGCAATATTGCTGGTTTGTTAGCAGAGGTTGATATTTTTATGTGTCACTGACCCCTTCTTTATACTTCTCATATCCATTTCCTCTTATTTGGTCTTCTCTAAAAATTAAAATTATTTGTCAAATTTCCTTTTATGACCCACCATATCTGCATGCTATGTCTTAAGCAAATGATATCTGAACTTGTCTGAAAGGAAATTTTGACTGCCTTTTGCAACCTTCCTCCACATTCTACCTCTAGACAGTGATGCTTTTTTTGGAAACACTCTTTGTATGGTTTCCTTTCTCAGCATGCAAAAAGCACACACAATCTTTGGGTTAAAGATCTTCACAATTTTAACATCCTGAGGTGACAAATCCAGGAAACTATATGGCCACAATGAAATAGATAAACAAGGAGTACCCTGAACATACTCTTATTGGAGAGAACATTTTCCTCAACTTTGCATTTAGAGCTAAACAGTGAAATGAGTAAAGAACCGCAGGCTGACCTGTGAGTCTGAAACAGCACTTTTCCAGGTGTGAGAGAGCATGTGAAATGCTGACATTGGTTTTAAAATTTTTAAACTGTAAAGAAAAGGGAAATAGTATCTGGGACGGTGATTTTTTTTTTTATTTCGGCATATTATGGGGGTACAGATGTTTAGGTTATGTATGTTGCCCTCGCCCTACCCCCCAAGTCCGAGTTTCAAATATGTCCATCCTTCGGATGGGGGGACGGTGATTTTTAACTGAAATCAAGATCAAAACTCATCATTTCCAAATATAAAGTAAGCGGATTTGGTGATTGCTCTAATTTTAATATAAAACAGTTTTCTGATTTTTTTATTAGCTCATGCCTCTGCAGTTACATTGATTTGAAGTGTCTGTATTTGTGGGGGAAAAGCATATTTTAATGATTTTTTTCTTTTAACTTGATTGTAAGTTGATAGTAATAAATAAGCAGTTAGGTCCCTTTGTTTAGCAGCTGAACTGGTTTAATAGCAATTAGAAAGGTCAGTATATTATTCAAATCCCATGTGCCTTTATACACTTCACTTTGTAATGTGCCTTATGGTACTTGTCATCTATTATAAGACACAATATTATAAGTATTTGGTTTCTTGATTTAAAACCTAGAAGAGTTATAGTCCAGATTGTAAGTGATCTCTGCCTACTTTGACAAGGGAAAATGGACTAAAGGTATCTCTTTCTATGTTTCCTAAATATATGGAAATAGTAAACATAGACTGAGCCTCAAATGTGAATCTGAGCCACTTCAAAACTCTGCCTTCACATTTTCTACTTTGTAATCTTTCTTCTTTTTGAAGTGCCTTTGTGCTTTTGAAAAGCAAGTGGGTCAAAATGGCTCTTTTTTTCATTCTACTTTTTAGATTTAGACTTTATACGAACATGAATTAACATCACGAGTATAATGGTTGACTACACTTTGTGTAATTATCAAAATTTTTGTTTTGTCTAGGTATTTTGGTTGAAGATGGCACAGAGGTGGTGGGTAATTAATTGGCTAGGAGAAAGGTGTCCTTTTAAGGCTGGATTGATGAAGGCCATGAGAAACATCCCAAATGCCAAGAAGCTGAAATAAGTCCACTTCAATAAAAATTCTTTGAAGAATACATTGAGATTAGAAAAAAATAGTCATGTCTATATGCTTCTTACAGGGGCAAAGTCAACTGAGTAAGCATTTTAATAGCCACTTTGGGAACCTGCTAAACCTTGGTGAGGATGAGAATTAACATGGACGCTCACACTGTAAGGTCAGAGGGAAATAAAAACAGTTTAGAAGATTCAGTTTAAGCACAACTTTATTTAGTGTGTTCTGTGAAATTTATGTGAAAATTTCAAACGCCTGAAATAAAGCCTTCACGTATATAAGTCATTAGGGTTTGACACAAAGATTGAACTAACAAAAAACTTAGTAAATTGTTTTTTGGAACGTTTCATGACTCCAGCACTGTTATTGCACTGATGTTTCCCTGATTTTGAATAGGTTTATGTTTCTTAGATCAATAGTCAACTAAAAAAACCTCTTAGGACCATTGTTCCAATCATTTCCTGTTTCTGATTTCAAGAAAAATGTCAATTGTTACACATTGTAGTCACAGGCTATTTTTTGGTATTGTTAGAATTCTGATTTACACTATAAATATAGACCAGATTAGAATTCAAAACTCTATAATAATGTTCAAAATCAAACATCACCTAATATCATTTTGTGTATTTAGATTTTTCTATATACCATCAGCTCCGAATAAAGTCTCTTTATTCTAAGACTCTTCAAAAGATCCAGAATTATTAAAATTGAGTAAATTCATAAATGCACAATGCAACTTCCAAGTGAAGAACTAGGTATTCAAGTCAAGAGAAGAATTGTAGCCACACAGAAACGAGATCACTGCCATGCGCATTTGGGTTTGAGATGTGGTAATCTTGGTGAAAAGCAAGTTTTGTAAGTTTGAAGATATGAAAACCCTTTATAATTGTATTTTGTTACCACAATCAAGAGACATAAAATTTTATCAGGTGCCTTCTCCTTATCTGGTAGCAGGAATGAGAAATATTTCTAGGCTTAGAAATCAAAACCTCAAAATTCCCTTTACAAATATATGACTATTTACTGATAATTACAACCAGAAAATTTTACAAGTGTAGCTGTCTTCATGTATTTTTTTCTTATATGCTACATTGATTGGTTTCAATTCAAAGAAAAAATAATGTGCTTGTGGGAGAAAAAGGACAAGTCTATTTTCTGAAACTTTGTTCCTGAGATTTTTTTTATTGATTCTACAGACTCAACTTGGTGTCTTTTGTAATGTATTTCTACTTGCTTTATTCTGTTGGTTTTCTAGATGTCCTTCGGAACAGGCCTTTACATGAATGATACTGGTTCCTGGAGAATGCAGCAGGAACACACAGATCTGGTCAAAATAATGAGCGTTCCTTTAAAGGCCAACTGAGAAATAAAGATACTGTTCCCCACGTTTTTATCACTGATGTAACTTCCTCTCTCTTTCTTTCTTTCTTCCTTCCTTTCTTTCTTTTTTTTCCTCGTATAATAAATTACATCATTCCTAAGGATGAGAAACTCACAGACTGAAAATTTAAGGCTTTCTCTGTGTCTGGAGGAAAATGTTGTCATTTAAAATAAAATAGCTCTTACCAAGCAGAACAACCTTCCTGAGTATTTCATTCCTGGGACTGTTTGCATTCTTTCCCAGTGAGCTAGAGCGACAGGCATCAGAACCTATTTATAACAAGCAAGAAGAGATATTAAACTATTCGGCACTGTGTTAAGAATAAAACCCTCAAGTAATTGGATGGAATTTCCATGTGCCTTTTCCCAGCAAGCATCCTTTACCCTTTTTGGGGAGATACGGCTCTAGGTCAGGCCTGTGAGAACCCAACTGAGGAACACCATGTGATGTGAAAATGGAAACCGCTGGATTGAAACCATACATGGTGAAGTCAAAAAAATACTCTTTATTGAGCTGTTACAGAAACATGCTGAGGTTATTTCAGTGCTGCAAGAATAAACAGAACTTGAGGCACTCTGGAGGATAATGTAAAAGTATGTGAGCGGACTCTGTGATTTTTCCCAGGCAACATCTCTCAGCCAATTATATTTGAGGTTTCACTCTGACTTTAGAAAATATTATTTCAGTATAATAGGGTCTGAGCCCTTTGTGAGTACACACAGACTGGCCTGCTCATTTAAAGACATGAGGGAAGTTTCTACCTAGCATTGTGTTTCTATCTCAGGATTGTGTGTATTAAAGCACTGAAGCAAAACAAAGGAAACAAAACAACAAAACCCCAAAAGCAAGACGCCATTGTAAGTTATTGGCTAACTAATGATAAACTACACAAAATCAGAGAATGCTTGACCTGGGTAGGAAACTAAAAGTCCTTAGTTCAAGTTCTTCTTTAGCAAAGGAAGAGAACAAGACACAAAAACTAAAATGCCTCACTGTATAATCTAGCCAATTGTAACAATTAAAATCACTTCTCGTGGATTCCTGACTCCCGGTCCAAAGGTTCCCTTCATTGGAAAATGCAGATCAGTAGCAGAAATTACAAATAGAAAGCATGTCTGCATGGTGTTGGAGCAATGTGACCAATCCACTGGCAGTCCCTAAACCTCAATTCTGTGGCCCCTATAGCTATACAGCAGCCAGAAATAAGCCATAGCATCTTGATATTGCAGATACTCAGGCTCATCTGGTTTGGATACCCCCAGGAAGAATAAAGTAGTTGGGCATTTTTAGGAAAAAAAAATAGCCATTCAAATGAAAGGGAAGATGCTGCTGGTATCAAAAAAAGATTTAAGTTTAGGCAATTAAGACAGACGATCAATCAGAGAAGACAGTCTTTCCTTTGTATTTTTGTTTTGCTTTATTTATTTGTTATTGAGATATCCTCTTTGAACGATGCAAACATTTAATACTGTGAGAATTGGTCTCTTTAATAGAATCTAATCTTTTAAACCTGGAACATGCCTTCCTAGCTGAAATTGTAAATGAAAAATACTGTTCTTTCTTTCTATAAAAGTATTTATTTAAATTGATATTTTGAGCTCTCCAGTAAAAATGGTCACGTCCATATGCCTCTCAGCATCCCTGAAATAAATTGGCATGGAGGATGGTGTTTGTTAACCCTAGCGTCTCTTCTTTGTGTCAGGGCATAATCACACAAAGGAACTTTTCTTCTGATTTGACACTGCTAAGCCGTCAGACCTATATTAGACAATCGTTATTGAATCCATATCAGTTTGTGTTATGAATTTGAGTCTTCAGAGTGTCTTTCCTAAGCTCCACTTTTTGGTACCGTGATATATAATAGCAAACATCTTTACAATAAATGACAAAGGAAAACCAGATCAACCTTTTGGTTATTCTAAATTTTATCTTAGCAGATTTTTGAGTGATCAAGTGTAATAATATAGATAAATTTGCTTTAAAATATTATAAAAATTAAAGATACTATAGTGACTTTAAACATTAACTGGAGGAAGTTTAATTGATAGTGTTAAAATATATTAAATATAAGGGATAATTATATATTAAAAAATTGTAATAATGACACACATATTATACTAGCCAGATGCTGATCTCAGTATATATATTGATTATCTGACATGATCTTCTCAACACTGGAAGAGGACTAACTAGTATTATTATTTCCATTTTTAAATGTGAAAATTAAGGCTCAAAAAGATCATACAACAAACAAGTGGCAAAGCCAAAGATATTTATCACTCCAGAATATATGCTTCTGACCACTAGGTTATATTACCTGAAATAAAAATGATATAGTTCATTGTACCATACAAACACTTATTAGAGAACTTTGTAACTCTACTGGTCATATGCTAAGCTTATTGAGTTTGTTTGATTAGGTCTTTTTCTTTTTCTTTTTCTCTTTTAATGAGAAAGAAGTCTTAGAAGACAAACTATTGTATGTTCTTTATGAAGGGAGCTCAGTACAGAGTAGGCTGTCATTAACTGGCAGATATCAGTGATTCATGTGAAAGACTATTATCTTAGGTGATAAAAGCAGTGCTAGTCGAAGGGCCCAGAGCCAGGAATCTGCCATTTCCTGACTGTGAAATTATGTGAACGATATTGCTGGAATACATAGTCTATATATCCTTTTTAGCTCTGAAATTCTATGGTTTTCTTACAGAGTCTTTCATTCGAAGATCTATTTTTGTTTATTTAAAAGGCATATGTAGTTCAAATAACACAGAAAAATATTCCATAATTGACTGTGGTGATGGTCGCACAACTCTGTGAATATACTAAAAGCCATTGAATGGTACACTTCAGATAGGTCAGTTTTATGCTATGTGAATTAAATCTCAATAAAGCTGATGAAAACCCATATATATACATAAATTATATATATATATATAAATTAAATTCACACATAAAATTACCATGTTCTCATTGAAACATTATTTCTCTGAAAAGCAGTAGCAGTCAATTGATACTAAAATGACCAAAGTAGGTTTTTCCATCTGCTTACATCTTCTACAATTTCTTTTTTTAGTGTTTCATAGTTCTCCCTGTATAAGTCTCTTACATCTTTTGTTAAATATATTCCTAGATATTTAATTTTCTTTGGGGCTATTGTAAAAGGAATTG
>CAUYSK010105531.1:0-46445 GCA_963575035.1 Avahi laniger
AGTCCCAGCTACTTGGGAGGCTGAGGCAGTAGGATCGCTTGAGCCCAGGAGTTTGAGGTTGCTGTGAGCTAGGCTGACGCCACGGCACTCGCCCCAGGCAAGAAAGTGAGACTCTGTCTCAAAAAAAAAAAAAAAAAATTAGCATGTGAGGAAACTGAGGACTTCCATCTCAGGAGGGGAAAGCTAAGAGGAAGGAAGAGCCCCACCCCAAACTTCTCAGAAAAGGATCCAAGAAGGAGCCGTTTTATCTGCTCACCGCACCTGGGCAGATGGTCCCCTGTTGTACTGGAAGGGGGGCTGGAGGTGGCGGCCTGGGGGTGCTGGGAAAGGCGAGGGGTCCAAGCAGACTGCACGTGTGCAGCGCTCTTGCAGTTCTGAAAACCCAAACCTGATCCATCGGAGTGGTGATTGAGCATTTTAATAGCACTACTAAGGAAGCAGGAGGTGCACAGTCTCCCCCTAGCCACGGTGACCGCAGTCGGGAAAAGCTCTGTTCAGCACCTGGATAGGTGGTAAAATCTCCTTTGATGCCTCCCTCTGAAGCCAAGCAGCAGTGGAGTTCCCAAGGTGCTGTAATGACTCAGTCTTGGGTTGCCAACAAGGACTTCCCTCTTAGGACATCTGGAAGGAAAAGTTGGAGCGCCTTCTCGTTCTATTTCAAACATTTGGAGTCTGGAGGGAGTTGGCATGTTTTATATTTGTTAACTAGCAAAAGAGAACCTTTGAAAAAAGATTATTACTAAAAATCTTTGGAAAATGTCAACTACGGTCTTTCCATTACATGATGCCGCAGCCTCATTCTTGTCCCTAGTGCTGACACCTTCTCCTCTCGTGGTTTTACCTGACTTTTGGCCTTTACACTGCTCAGGGTAGGGCATGGGGCTGGGGTGGAGGGTGGGGGCTGAAAAGCTTCAGTCTCAAGTCAGTCCTTAATTCCCAGCATCTGTTTGTCACTGAACTATTTCAGATACTTTTATGTAAATTGAGTGAGAAAAAGAGCTCTTTCTACAGTGAAAGTTATCAAGGAAAGATAAACAGTTTATAATTCAAAATTTATACAAAAGAAAATTACCTCTGTATTTCTGTAGCTACAATAATGGCCAGGTACTGCAAATGCTTTTCTATTTTTATTTTAAAGAATCCAGATTTTTTTCATCAGCAATGAATTGCTGAAAACCTAGGGTAAACAGTTTCTAGATTAAATTATATTTCAAATGCCTAGGACACACTTGCTGTTTAGAGGCATCCTGTGGTGATTTGTCTCATGCAGTTAAGAATCCTATTGCAAAGCCCCTAATTTAAATATAGATTTTCATATAATAAGTCTTTACCTAGAATTACAGGCTTATTCATTGCCATGCTTTTCTGTGTATTGTGTTTGTTATTAACAAAAAACTTTGATTAAGCCTATCTGCCTGTAGTGGTTTGCTGCAAACTGTATAAGGCAGGTTAAATTGATGAGATCCCCGGGAGTTTGTAAGATGAAAAATGCAGCAGCAGACACAGTGACATTTTTATAACTAATATTGAAAGCTCACGTGGAATAAACAACATAATAAAGCAAAGGAGACCATATCAGCAAACAGATTAAATGGCCGTTGTTACTATTATTATACAGTAAGTAAAAGAAAAAGACACAAAGCATCTTGTCACCCAGCTTCCGTTTCAGATCTTAATTAGTGCATCAGCCAGCAGTTTAAGGGGAAATTTTAAGTGAATGTTATAAACTGTGACTTTGAATAGTTTGTCACTTATTGATATTTTAAGGTCATTTGGGTCATTGCCCAAAGTAATCATGCTCTGGCCAGTTTGGGATGAACTTAGTCCTTGAGCACACCAGGGACAGGAAACATCTGTGATGGAGTCAAACAGAGGGCATTTCCATTTCCATTGACATGCTTGTCATCTGAAGCTTCTGAATGTGTTTCAAAGTTTGGAGGAATATGTGTTTGTCAAAAAAGATATACTACCTTTGCTTTACATGATGTACTTGTAAAAGATTTGGGGCAGGTCAAATTTTTGAAAAATTACATCACTTAAAATTCAAAATTGAGTCTGTTATTTTAAGAAAACTTATTATTCATATTTTAGCAAGAATTTTCACCAAAAAAAGCCAAAAGGCGGCTCCCAATTTACCTGATTCTAGGTTTGATTTTTGTCATACCAGGTTTCCAAAGTGCCCGTCATGCTTTCATTACGATCATGTCATGCATGATTATATTCCACACGTTTGGTTGCCTCATTAAAACATGGGGAAACTGAAAAAGAGGAGACTATCTGAGATGCTAAGCACTCCTGGAGAAATAAGAAATAGCTTCCCAATCCGTACCCAATCTAAGCTTATAAAACTGTACTTCTTGATTTCTACCAATTTCATCAGACCTTGCCTTTCCTGCTTTAGGACAGTTCTTTCTTAATTCCTACATCCTAAATTGTCAAATACTGGAGGTTTAAACCAAGAAAAATGGATATGTTACAACAAAAAAACACCTATCCCTATGATCATAAATTTTAAGATCTTGAAGGAAATCTTTTTTATCATCTTAAAGATGAGAGATTTAGAAGTGGCCTTTCCTTAGTCACACAGTTAATTAGTGATATAACTAGAGAATGTTTGGCTTTTCATTTCACTCCGGTTTTTTTCCACATTTGAACTTTTACCTTAAATGAAAGAAAGATTCTTAGGAAGTATATGGAGTGAACAAAAAGATAAACTACAACCCTTAGTGTTGGCCTCACTGAGATTGAGAACAGAGATGGAGAAACCACAGTTTATAACAAACATGACGAAGTCCCTGCACTTATTTAAGAGCCTGAGCCCTGGACCAAGATGCTTAGAGAACTTATTATGAGGGAAATCAGTTTCACTGGGGAGAGGAGGGAATATTTAAGGAAATCCAAGAAAGCTAAAAAGAAAACTTATAATGATAAACGATGACTTTAGGAGCCTTCAGACAACCTCAGTTGGAATCTGGCTCCAAAACATACCAGCTGTGTGGCTTTGCAAAAGTAAATATAATCTGACCTCACTTTCCACCCCAGAGCAGATCTCGGTGGTTTGTGCTAACCCCTTTTACTATGGCTACAGATGATGGGATGAGGTATCTGAACCTGAGTCAAGCCAACATTGACTTAAGAGATAGAATGGTTCAAACTTTGCAAAAAGGTTTATTACAGTTTGGATAGTGACCACCTAACTCAGTCTGACACCCCTCATATCAGAATATGAATATGATGCTTAGAGACTCAAGAGTGGTAATGTCAGAGGCTGAGAGACCCATCATGATGGAAAGCATTGGCCCTAGCCTTGAGTAAGCAATGGTTACATGATGTTGTTGATCTATTATCTTCTGTACAAAAAAGTATATTCTAGAAGAGGGTTTCTCAGCCTTGGCACTATTGACATTTGGGGCTGGGTAGTTTTTTCTTGTGGGCAGCTATCTTGTGCTCTGTAGGATGATTAGCAACATTCCTGGCCTCTACTCACTAGATGCCAGGGCACTCTCCTCCCAGTTTTAACAACTGAAAATACCTCCAGACATGGCAAAATGTTCCTTGAGATGATGCTGGCAAAAGAGCTCCCCGTTAAAATCCACCGTTCTAGCCCGAGGCACTGCCGTGGATACTGGGAATGCAAAGATGATGAAGATGCAGTCCCAGTCCTTGAAGAGTCCTCAGTAGACTGAGAGTCTGGCATGAATACGTGTGACACTATGGCTGGGCAATGTAGTCCAGGACTCTCCAGGAAAACAGACTGAGTGCAAAGACTCAGGAGGTTAAAGAGTCAGGTATTCTTAAAGAGCAGTCGGCGATCCACTGGGGCTGGGCTGCCCTGCTGGCCGATGGGGCACTAAGAGTGTGATTCCTAATGGAGTTAAACTGTGTGTCAGTGGAGGTGAGTCTCCAGGCTACCTACCAACAGGTGTGCTGGAGAGTTGGCACTCCTTCTGCATAGACAAGCCTACAACGGAAGCCACCAGAGCCTTCTCCCCTGCCCCATTCCCATCAAGCAATAAAATGGTTAAGTTGCACGAGCCCCCCAAGGCTATGGAACAGAGCATTATCAGTGGGTTGGCAATACAGGTGAAGCTCGATGTAAGAAAAGTGTGGCTGGGTCTGGCAGTTCTGGTTTCATGGTAGGAAAATGAAAAAGCTGAGTCAGAAACCGTGCAGTGCATACTTCTCAGCCACAGTGACGTTTTTAAGCTAGTGATGTTGGGGGTCGGGTCGGGGGGTTCAGTCTTGGTGTTGTCGGTGAAGAGGAGGATGACCCTGAGGGAGGGGAATATGGTGAAATTCGCTGGACCAGGAATCCTGGAAATGTAAGCCCCAGCCCCTAGTCTTTCTCATAACTGGCTACAGGAACTGAGCAACTCTCCATCTAAGAACCTTTGAACTCAGCTCTTATTAATTAAGATATCATTAACATACGATAAAATGCACACATCTTAGGTGTTCTATTTGATGAGTTTTGACAATTGAACACACAAATGTGACCACTTTCCAAAACAAGAGAAGATTTCCAACACCCCAGAAAGTTTCCTTGTGCTCATTTTCAATCAGTTCTCCACCCTGCCACCCACCCAGGTAACCACCTCCTAATTTCTTTCCCCATAGTTCAGTTTTACATGTTCTTGCATATCATGTAAATGGAATCCAAGAGTGTGTACTCTTTTGTGTCATACTTCTTTCACTTACATTTATGAGACTCATATATGCTGTTGCATGTGTCAGTAGGTCTCTCCTTTTATTGCTGCGTACTATTCCTTTGTATGAATACAGTACAATTCATTTATCTATTCTCCTATTGATAGACATTTGGGTGGTGTCCGGTTTTCAGCTACTATGAAGAGGGCGGCTAGTAATGTTATTGTACATGTCTTTTTGTAAGCACATGCTTTCATTTCTTTTGGGTTACGTCATCTTTAAAGGGCAGGTTGTCCTATGATTTTGAGCTTTCTATACAAGTACCTTAGGGATTGCTACAGGAGTGAAGAAACATAAAACAGCAAATGCAAGACTCTTTCCACCACGTTTCTACCAGAATTGCTCTTCTGTTTCATAGCTGAGGCATTTGTGTAAGACGGCATTTGAAAGGTTTCCACTGTGTTAAAACAATATTTGGAAACCACCCAAATAGATAATCTCTAATGTTTCTTTTAGCTCAAAGAATCCATGATTCCTTAATAGTTTCAAGGAACATATCCCACAGTTTAGATCTAAATTATGTCCTCTAAATTTTCCATGATAATCTCCTCCACAAATCCCTCTGATGAATCCGGCACTGCATGGAAAACACAGTACACATCTATCGGCAAGGCCCTTGCGATTGTTCTGGAGTCAGTCTGGACGCTCTCAAGGACCCTTTCCAACATTTCCGTTCCCCCCATTGACCTCACAAAACAAAACAGGAAACACCCCGCTCAGCACCTTTGCCCAAGCTCTTTCTGCTGCCAGAATGTCCTTGCTGACTTATATCTGCTGAGGTTCCTGGCTTTTCTTTTAAACCAGATTGAAATCTACACCCTTCTAGAAATGTTCCTAAACCCATTAGAATATTTTTGTGTATTCTATTGGACACATGTGATATCCATGTTTCACATCAGAGCTCCTTGTGCATGTACCTACATCTTCAGTTCTAAAAGAGCAAGGGCAGTCTCTCTCTCTCTCTCTCTTCTCTCTCTCTCTCTCTCCCTCTCCCCCTTCCTCACTCCCTCTCTTTTTCTCTGTTCTTTGTTTCATGTCTAACACCAAGAATAGTCTTTGCTTATAGAAGGATAAAATCAATACTGGCTGAATTTAATTTGTAAGTATATATCACTGTTATTTTCCTAAATTGTCAAACCAAGTGAAAAATTCAAGCTGTTTGCAGAAAGAGCAAAACTTACAGGACATCCACAAAAAATTAATTCACGAGCTTACCTTCATCAATGATCTTTCAAATACATGGTCATTTTTATAAATCTTGCCCCCAACAAAACTACCGCTAGCACAAAACGCCCATGGAAAACTATTTCTGATTTTCTTTTATGACCTCTGGGGTATGGTTTCTGTGAAAGCTCAATAATAACTAACAAAAATGCTTTCTGAATCCTTGCATTGCCAGTTTTTGCCAATGGTTTAGGTCAACAGTTATCTCGAACGGTGTTGAAAGGCTCTATTTATCTCTTACCTAGTTATTCTCTAACTTGAATGTTTCCTTCCTTAGCTTTAGATACTTACTGTTCCTTCCCTTCCTTGTACAGCTATTTAGGAAAGCTGAAAGGAAAGCTTCTATATTCCTTAAACTGCCTCTCCCCCAAAAGCAATCTTACTTTTCTACAGAATTATTTTGCACCAACCATATATCCTCCAACTTTTATGTGTCCTGGAAATCTCACCACATAATATAAAAATAGATAGTATCTATCAAGCAAACATGCATTGAAGCAAAAGAATGGATTAATGTCTTTTGGAAGATTCCACTGGAACTATGCCAAATAATAAAATTTGGGAAAGAAGTAACTCTTAGAGAAGCATTCTGGACAATCAATTGTTTCTCCAGATAACTCTTTAAGTGGCAAAACCACTCCTACTTTTCAGCATTTTAGATAAGTACAACTAAAGAGTGTGACATCATCCCGCATTGTTAAATAAACCATTCTAAGAAGAAATTAACTTTATCTCAGCGTCTCATGATCTTCATTAGGAAGTCCATTGCCAAGTTGGCCTGTCACACAAAGGATGACTCAGGGACCACAGTGTCCAAGGCTATGACCATGTGCTGACCTCAGAAAGATATTTTGGAATCCTGGGTCTATTGTCCTGTTCTCGGGCTGTCAGAGCTACGTGTCTCACCATAGCCACTGCCAACAGCAGGGTCCTGCTTTCTATCTGCTTCTCTGTTTCTACTCAGACAACTGGGCATATTCAAATGGTATCCAAAATGAAAGTAAATCACTTTTACAGGAAGAACAAGGTGTTTCTTTTATAAGTAAAGAGCATGAATGTCTATGCTTGTGTAATTCAAACATAAATGGGCATGAAACCAGCAAAGAGTAAAACCTCATGAAGGCACGGAATACTGGGGTGGGGAATAAATGGAAGGAAATAGCCCACTGAGGAAAGGCTTTTTGATCAAAGGGAAAAGAATATTACAGGCAGTAAGTGGGCCAGGAGGCTTCTGTATTTCACCCAAACTCACAATCTATGGGGATCCCTCCCGTTACAGTCTCAGGGAGATGTTGACGCTCACCAGAGGCTGCAAACGACCTGTTTTGTAAATGGGAGTTAGGCAAGGATGGGATCCAGCATTTGCAGCAAGGAAGTTCATGTGTGCACACAAGGACCAGAACTAGAAGTAGACAGTGCTTGAAAAATGCCAGTGATGATGGAGTCACATTTTCAAGCCCATTTTGACCATTTATAGACAAGGAGACTCAGAGACCTTTACTGTTAGTTGATAGGTCCTGAGAGATGGAAACAAGCCAGCTGCAGGTGGGTGTCAGGGATCCCTGTCCGTCACAGGACAGAGGAGGAAGGGAGCAAAACAATGAGGGAAGGAGGCGGGGCAGAGGCATTTGCCCACCCACCACACAGCAGCCTGCATGGCCCCAGCATGAATCAAGTGACATCGCTCCCCTGGTCACATCTCTCCCATGACTGCCAAAGTGACCAGAGCTAAATGCAGATCCCGCACCACGACCCACACCCAAAACCCCAAATGTCACGGCTGTCCCTCCCCACTTCATGCCTCCCTCCCTCCCCTTCCTCACCCACAGTCTAAATTTCCTGGCATTTCTGCCATTTCTACATGTCAAGCTTGTTCCTCTCCAGGGCTTGGGCACTGGCTCCTTCTTCTGCTTCAAGCATTTTGCCCCCATATGTCTGAAGGACTGCCTGTATCCCAAATCAAAAACCTTTCCTCAGCAAGGCCTTTCTTAACCACCCTAGCAGTCATATAACCACGTCATCCTACTTTATACTCTTAAGAGCACCTAATAGTCCCTCTGAAGGTATCTCAGTGCTATTTATCTTTCTCTTCCCCTGAAACAGTGGTTCTCAACTGGGGGTGATTTTGCCCCAAATTGACATTTAGCAACAACTAATGGCATTTTTATTGTCTCAGCTGCAGGAGGGAGGGGGATGAGGTGAGGAAGGAATGCTGGCATCGAGTAGGCAGAGGCCAGCAACGCTGGTAAACACCCTACAATGCACAGGACGGTCCTGTACAACAGAGAACTAGCCAACTGAAAAAGCCAATGGTGCCATGGTTGAGACACCCTGGAATAGAATGTAAGATCCTTGGGGCAGACCTCTGGCACTACCTGACACATAGTGGGCGCTCTTCAACACGCGTTTACTGACTGGCTAACGTACTCTTGTTCCAGGGTTTCACTAGCATACCAGTGAGAGTCTGGTGTAATCACTGGACCATCCCGTATCAATATTTGTATATTATTTGCAGCACATATGTATGTATAGCATTCATATCCATTTATGTTTATGTATCTCTACATCATAGATCACTATAAGTGCAGCTTGTCATACTCTATTACTGGTCTGTCTCAAATAAACCTTTTGATTCATTACAAATTCAGGAGTTTAAAGATTCCTATCAGGTAAGCAGATTCTTAGCAGGGAATACAGAACTGACCTTTGCATTTAAGAAGCTAATGCCCTAGGTGGGCAAACTAGGTAAAGATTGGCCCTTATAAAATGGTGAACTAACGGAGATTACCCCAGTCTGAGCAGGCCATGCATGACAAATGGGCTTAGTGAGAGCAGGTGTGGTAGGTTTATATCACATCAACCTAGCTAGGCTGGGGCAGTGTTTCCCAGCCTTCCCTCTCCTGCACGGTTCTGGGTCAGCACAGACCCCAGCAAGCATTCCGTGTGAGATTTGGAGGAAGGAACCGAAGCGGCAGCTGTAGTCTTTTGCATTTGTGCATTTGAAAGTTGATGTGGGGCACCAGGGGCTGTTGCAGCTCTCATGTGTCACCATTTATCTGCTAGGTCACCAGCAGGTTGTCAGGGGGCAGCAGGCAGGCCTGTGTGTCCAGCCCTTCCCAGCTCTCCTCCTTCACCTCCTTTGACCCCTGGCGAGGTGCAGGCTCAGCTCCACGAGGAAAGGCAGTCAGCTTCTCCTGCAAGTCTCCTCCAAAATGGAAGTTGCTAAAGGCAATGAGAGACCAATACATGTTCCAGCCCATCCTCGTGATTCCGGCTTATCCTCACCAGTTCTAGTTCATCTTTGCTTTTCCAGCTTCATGTCCATCTTTCCTTCCCAACTGCTGGCCTACTGGCCTCAGGCCCCAGCATCGGGCAAAGATGCAAAACCTTCTATTGACTGTTTAACCAGAGCCCACAATTGTGTAAGTCAAATCCAGATAATAAATCCTGTGAAATAATCCTGGTGATTCTGCTTCTCTGATCAAACCCTGACTGAGACACTAGGGTTAATAATTTGGTGGCCTTCCCACATCCTGCCATAGTCAGAGGCATGTTCCACATCAGCAAGATTTCCATACAGCTGAGGTCTAGGTGGATGGAATCGAATTAGAAGGAAACAAATTTCAGCATGTAGATACACTCAACATTAACTCCAGATAATTAGCAAATGATCTGTTAAATCAGATAAAGTGACCATACTTATATAGTGTCTGTGATTGTGATTCTTTCCACTAAACAGACTGTACGTGTGGTTTTTCCTGTTTCTCTTTATCATAATTACTTGTTTTCTTGTTTCTCTTTTTCATAATTACTTGTCCCACAAGGTAATCACCTTCCCACTCAGACATTTGGTGAAAAGCCCTTGGATCACTTGGGATACGTCACTTGTAATGTTTAATGATTATTGGCCAAATAATTAAACTTACTGAGAAAATCAGCCTTCAGTAAGTTCTGTCTCCCCAATCCTCCAGAATTCTTATTTTGTGAATGTAACTCTGCATATTTAAATACTCTGCATTTGCATTTATGAACTCCTCAGAGAGCCCATTTCCATAAATATTCTACTGGGTAACTCCTGCACCATTTTCCAATTGTCGAGATAAAAAAAAAATGCTGGAATCCTCTAGGGTTCTAGAACAAAAAGTTCTCTGTTTGGCCTCTCATCTATTTTTCTTGAACCACATTACAAAGATGACAGAATTAAATGACCTGAGCAGCATCTGACAGTTTATGAAGGCAAATTAGCAGGCAACGGGCAGAAGGTACAAACTACCACAGGTTCTGGTGACTTTTCTGGGAATGGCTTTCAGCAGGTCCAGACGAAGAGCTCAGAGGGGCGACAACCGCAGAGACGGTGGAAGGGGAGAACCTGGACTACAGACCAACCTGATGCACATGTCGGGGGACGGTAGTGATGAGAGGGAGAGCAAAGACACAGAACGAAACAAGGATGGAAGTCGACAGGCTGGTGAATGGAGACATGTCTGTGTCGTGCACCTCTCTGTGTGTTTTACACACACAAACACACACACTCAGACACCCACCCTACCTGAGTAAGGGATAAAAAGATGAGAACACTGACCATAACCCAAGCTGGCAGCCACTCGCAAGCAACATTCCTCAGGCCCGATTCTCTGGGTACAGGTTTCTTGTCCTTTACAATACAACAGCTACCTCCTATAGATCCTATGGGTACATATGGCTTGAAAAACTTCAGTAGCTTTCCAATTTAGACAGAGCAATGATATTACAATTTTTTCAAGGCGTTGCAGTAGATTGCATGATTGGCCCCAATTCTTCACTACTCTCTGCAACCATACCTCTGCCATGGCCTCATGATGAGCAATGTAATCCCCCGCCCCTCAAATTTGGGCATGGCCATGTGACTTGCTTTGGAAGTGATAATATACCTGTTCCAAGCCTCAGCCTGGAAGCAGACATGAGAGCGTGCCCTGCCTGGTCCACTGGTCCAAGCAGGAGCTTGGAGCCATCCCAGCTGCCCCACAGCTGCCACCTGCAGCACAGCAGCCTGGCAGAGCCCAGCTAACACCTTCCCCCCCGCCACACACACATCTGCCAACCAACAAAGGCATGAGCAATAATAATTGTCTAAATTTTGGTAGTGGTTTGTTACACAGCAATAGAACTGTTAGAATGCCAGACTCTATGAAACAAAACCACATGCAAAATCCAATAAATCAATCAGATGAAAGCAGAGCTGCTCTAGTTGAAGCAGGATTAAGTCCTTGAGTCCCCCTTGTCTATACTCATTATGATAGTTTCTGGGGCACCTCCACACACCACAGCTTGACAGCTATAACGTTAGCAGAAAGTGCATTAGATCAGGAAACAGAAGTCCTGAGTTTGAATCCATTCCATCTCACTTAACCACTCTGAAACTCAGCTCCTTCTTGGATGAGGAAAAAGAAAATAATAATACTTGGTTACCCACCTCTGAGGTAGATCAAATAATGATCTGTGTAACCATACACGGTTATGAGGTACCATTCCTATGTCGCTACCACCATAATCACCCATATGTTGGAAGGACTTGCCAGGGCCAGCCCTCCGCCATCATCCCAGCATGAAGTGTGTGTGTGTGTGTGTGTGTGTGTGTGTGTGTGTGTGTGTGTGTGTGTAAGAAGCCTGACAGATGAAAGAGTCCCTCCTGTGCTCCTCACCAAGTTCAAATGAAAAGTGGACAACAGGTAAAAGAATTCCTTTCTGCAATTTGATTTAGGGAAACAATATATTATGTTTTTAAAGAGTCTGCTTATCCCTTTGTGTGTTTGTTATGCTCAAGGTAACAACAAATGATTCACAGGGTTTTAGCAAGAGAGTGACACCCACAGATGGGGGCGGGTCCCAGTCTGGAAGTCTCCTCAGATGTCCAAGGTCTATTTGTGCCAAAAGGCACTAACGTACAGCAGACAAGACCAGGGCTTTGGAATCAGACCAAATGGAGTTAGAACTGGAGCTACTTGCTAGTTGTGTGACCTGGTTGACAAATTATTTAACTTCTGTGACTCTCAATTTCCTTATCTGAAAATGGTCATGACATTACCCATGCACAGGATGATTGGAAGAATTAACTGAAATAACGTTTATAAAATGATGAGTGCAGTTTCGAAGGAACTAATAAACAATTCCTATTGTAATTATTATTGGACGATCCACTATTTCATGTCCATTATTTCGCCCTAAGAGGATCATTATGATTTCTATAACGTGACAGGCCTTCTAATTAAGAAGTTGAACTTTGGAGGCTGATGAGTGAGGCTTAGAATCCTACATTGCTGCCACTTAGCAGGTTTGTGACCTTGAGCACAGTTTTGAACCCCTTAAGCCCTGCTGTAGACAAGCCAGGTCCCTGCCCTTAAAAACATGGCAGCCTGTTGGGAAGCATGTATCAAAACAGATCATTATAGCAACCACCAGCGAGTAGCATGAAAAACACACAAACACAGGTGCTACAGGAGCAAAGAGAGGGAAAAAGTAACCACCCTGATGCGTGCTGAAGAGGGTGGGGGCACTGCGCCTGGGAGGCCTCCCGGCCCATCTGTGGCTGAGAGCACAAAGGCTCCTCACCGATCAACATGGTAAATGCCACCATCTGCGCAGCATGACAAGGACCATCAGAATAAACCTCGTACATTTTATAGCCATATTTCTCTAAGACTCAGAGCTCTGCCAGTGGATTCTGTTCTCTCGGGGAGGGATTATACCAAACAGTCAAACAGCACTGTAGCCAAGGAGGAAAGCGAGACTGAGAAACTGCACTAGCGAGCAACCTATCCAACTCTTTTAATGTGTTCAGTTAAGGAACATCTGGACCTGGATTATCTAGCAGCTCACTGGTTGAGGCTAGCTGCAGGTCTGTCCATTTTTATGGACATAAAATGATTTAAGCAAATGGTTCAAATGCTCCCTCTGAGGACACCTTTTTGAGGTCACATTGAATGGCCACTCGAAGCTTCCTTAAGCTTCATACCCTGTGGATGGGGCTGGCCACGCTCACACAAATGTGTTCCTCCCCAGGTCTTCTCCATCTGTGGCAGGGGTAACCTCTGATGGGACAAAGCGCTTTATCAAACAATGTTGGGGATGGTGTGGCTAATGTATAATGGCAGTCAGGATTTTTGAGGTTCTCCTATGTTCTAGAAATTTACTAAGCCTTTTAATATGCATATGTGGATTTGTTGTTCAAATTGCATTTTAAAGACATAAATGTGGCTTGAGTATATAACTCACCCTGTCTTCCCATTTGAGGTTCTGTGAGAGCTATAAGTGGAAATTACACAGAAATGCCGGGAATCCTACTGAGAGTTGTACTAGGTTGGTGCTAGTTACCGCTTCCCTTCCATGTGGAATGGCCATTCACCAGTTAACTTTGTTCTGATAGTCGTGGAAGGGAAATAGCAAGAACACTCACTCCTGAGATGGCATCTGTCAGCACTTTAGTGCCCTTTCTCCATGGAAGGAGAGTTGGATGTCCTTTACTTTAGCTAAAAAGAATCGATTTCTTTTTACAGTAACTGTGGAAAGGAAAATGTTACTCCACGAAAGCAAAAGGGGGAGGAGCTAGGCAGGGTGGGAGGAAGAGAAGAATCTGACCATTATCAATCCCAGCTCTCTTCTCAAAGAGCTCAGTCAGCCAAGCTGGTCAGGAAAAGAGCACAAGGAGAGATTTCAGAGAGTCTTGGAAGTCAGGCAGATTTGATTTGGGGAACGATGAGAAAATGCCAAGGGGTCCTGGGCAGGAAAGTAACCTAGCAAAAGGAGTGTCGGTGCTTGGGTTGGTTAGGGTGTGCGACAAATTCGAGAAAGATCTGGGTTGGGCTGGATGTGACTAGATCCTTGAAAAGATGAAGGTTCAGATTCTTCATCTGCAAAGCATGGGCAACGTCCCCTGTCCCCCACATTCAACATTTTCTTTTTTGGCTAATAAATCCAGCCTTACATGATTTTTGTGACAATTATCTGAGCCAATGGATATAAAGGATCAGACAAAAAGTTCTATTTCCCTAAGCATTTCTGGTTTTATTTACTGTTTATTTTATAGCCCTATATACCAAAGCAACAGGTTGTACAGACTTCAAGTGGAAATTTTATACAGAAAATGGCACAAGAATATACACATGTGGGCTTGGGTAAGGGAGGGAAATTAGATTTACACTTTGATGTTAGATGAGCTAGCTGCTAGTAGGGAGGGAAATGGAAGGGAGAAGGCAGGAAAACAGAAGTGGCTGCGGTCTCCTGGAAGGTCAGTTAGACAGGGGAGACTCAGCCCTAAGACAGCCATTCGGGATACGGCTTTCCTGTCCTCTGTGCTTGTGTGTGTGTGCATATGTGTGTGTGTGTGTGTGTGTGTGTGTGTGTGCGTGCGCGCGCTGGGTAGAGAGAGCCATGGGGTACACAGACTGTGGTGCCCATAGTGATGAGAAGCGAGTCTGTTACCTGCTGCCCAGAACACTTTCAACATAAAAGAAGAAGGTGTCTATTTCCAGAGATCCACGGTCTATTAGCAGGGTAATTTTGGGCAACATACTCTAAGTTGCATTAAGTCTCCTCATGTGTAAACTGGGGATGATGATAATGCTTTGCCAGGTGGTGAGGACCGAATAAGGACATGTATGCAGAGCAGCCAATGGTGTGTGGAACACACCAAGCCACTTGGTGAATGGTGACAGCTACAAAAGAACTCCACAGTGAAAGTTGCACTACCGACTTTTTAAGAAAGGAGAATTCGTAATATTCTTCAAAAAGCAGCATGTACTCCATGTCAAGAAATTTTCTTTTTTGGCTAATAAATCCATCTTCTTGATACTTAGTGATAAGAATATCGGGATGGGAGGAATCTTGGATGGGGAGTCACAGATACCCACCCTTGTGGCCTAATTCTCGAAGTGCCTATGTGGCATTGGGGAAGTCGCTGCCCTCTCGAGTTACTCTGCCCCATCTCAGGTCCTCTGTGTGTGGTTCTGGTGAACAACAGCATCAGGAGGTGGGCCAGACAGGCAAGGGCCAACATATTTTTAAAGCACTTAAGATAGTGTTTGTCCACCATAAGCCACTATATACATTTCTTCATTTCATGAAAAAATAAATAAGGTGTATATCCTGAAAAGGAGCCTAAACCATGTTGATTAGCCTTCTTCTATTCCAGGTCACGTTTACTTCTGTGTTGTCATCATTGTTCCTATTTTGCTCTGTAATTGGGCAAGACAAAGAAAAAAGTTTACCCACCTCTGCATTAGAATCCATTACATTTTAGAAGCCAATTCTTTTCATTACTTCTCACAATTAAATTTATAAATTTTTTTGTCCCAGCTCCAAAAATACTGTATCTCTCAAGTTATAGAGTCTAAAGTTCCATAATCATCATTTTAAAAACAGAGGCATTCTGAGGAGATGGCAGTGGTAATAGCAACCACTGTCTTTTTTAAATGATCTCCCAGAATCCCTATATATAGAGACACAGAGCAATGGAACAGAAAAACAAAAACAAAAAATTCATGAACATCTACAACAGAAATAGGTAACAAGGTGCCCCCATGAATATCAGAACACAAGCAGTAAGGATAAACCACCAACAGCTACGTGGCTGGCCAACCCCTATTCCCAGGACAAAGCCCCACACTGGAGAGAAAACACTAGGAGGAAAATAAAAATTGAGCTTAATAGGAATACAAAGATTTTTTTAAAAAAGAGAAGATTCAGATAATAGGGAAGGGAAAAAAAAGAGGGAATTTCAACGGCAAGTTATTTTTTAAAAACAATAGAAGAGGGAACTCTGCGAACTTAGAAAAAGCTATCAGAACCAAGTTCTCTTTCTGAAACTTTAGGAAAATGAGCAACAGAAATGTATGGAGGTCAAATTGCACAGAATATTACTCTAAGGAAAAGAAGAGAAAAAGGAACAAAATAACATCTCTACAGACAATGAAAGCACGCCAGAAAGACTAGCTCCAAAAGCAGATCCCAATTGTAACATACACTTTCCAAATTTTCAAAAGGCACTAAGAAAATATACTGGATATGGAGGAACAACATAAATCAGAAGTAGAAAGAATTCAGAAGTAAAGTGACAGAACTTAGGAGAGAATTAAAAATTTTAGAACTAAAGGCTTAACTAGAATAAACATAAAGTAAATCAGAACAATAATCCTTCAGAAATCGACGGGGGAAATGGAAAGTTCTAAAAATCAAAAGAAATGAAGAAAGGTTAAAGAATGTCAAGAAAAGGACACATTTTGAAGACAGGCAAGTAATATTCAGCATATGGATAATCGGAGCCTCTGAAGAAGGGGGGAAAAAGTAAAACAAGGAAACATAATAAATAAAAAAAACTATAATTCAAGAAAATTTTCCTGAAATACAAAAAAAGAAACTACATATGTGAGAATAACAACACAGAACTACCAACATGAAGACACAAGCTAGTAAAGTGACCAGATTTTGAAGAAAAATATAATCCCCATGGGCTTCTAGGCAAAACAAAAATGTGACTTGTAAGGAAAAGAAAACTGATTATCATCAGAATTTGACAGGTTTTATGCCAGAAGGAAATAATCTAACATACTTAGGATACTCAAGGAAAAAAGTACAAGCCAAGGACCTTATATTCAAGCAAAACCAAACCTTGAGTAGGGAGCAGACTGTTCTTAGCATGCAAGCACTCAGGGCGTGCTGTTCCTATAACCCCTTCCTAAGGCAACTACTAGACGGTGAGCTTCAGACAGTCAAAAGATGGGAGAATCACTGGCATATAGATGGCGGTGAGCATTAAATATATAAAACTAAGAACTAACATTAAATGGGGGTTAAATGGGTGAGGCTATAGCACGGAATACCTATTATCTGATAATATAGATTAGGTATAACTATAAAATATTAGGGGAAAATGGGAATAGCATAGGCACAAAAATGTTTTCACTCTTTTTAGTAATCGTTATTGGTGGCGGTAGTGATAACATTGTGTGTGTACTGCTGAACAGTGTGAAGGAGTAATTATGAAATATTCTAACCTAATGTGCTCTATGCCCTTGAGAACCAAGATTCTTGGGGTGGAGAAAAGAACATGGAGATATCATATGGAAGAGGTAAAAATCCTATAGCTCTGAATTGGAAATATCAGTATAAATTTATGAGGCATTTTAATTTTAAATATATAATTATAAAATATATAGATACATTACATCTATATACAGGTACGGAAAAAGATATACAGATGTAGATATTTCCCAGCCTTGTCCATGGAAAAGACTCAGAAAAAAGAACCAAGCTAGTAGGCATGGGTACCTAGTTTGTGATTTTGACATATTTTCCCATTAAAAGAAACAGGGGGTTCTTGGACAAATGGCTGACTTTTGGTCTAGGGCAGGAAATGTACAAGATGAGCCTAGAACAAAAAAGGAAGGAATCAAAGAGTGTTGGGGTTACATCAAAAGGAACCAGAATCCAAGTTGAAGAAGCTCCTGCTGGCCAAAAATGGGACAGTTTGAACTTGAGTAAGGATAAGATTTGCCATGGTTTGAACTTAGTAGTTCACGATATATTTTTTTAATTGGTCGACCTTCTGAACGTGGCAGGAAAGCAATTCAGTATCTTGAAAACTAGATAAATAAAAGAAAAAATGAATATTTGACCTGTTTTTCATGTATGAAATCTATCACAGGGTAGCCATATAGTAATTTAATTTATTCCATATAAGTTTTTCCAGCCAATAAATGAAAATAAAATGATGGAATGTCACCATTGTGCACCTCCCAATAGATCTAGGTACTGAGAACCTATGGCTGCTAACACCAAAAAAACACTAGAAACTAGACACCACGTACTTCCTGATGAAAAAACACAATCCACCTATAGTCTTAGCAAAAAGATTGGGATTGGATCTGATGAAGCCCCTGTATCTGGCTGCCAATACTCAGGAAGTTCAGAGGAACATGTTAAACTGCACCACGAGTACACAGTTAACAAAATTCATACTCTGGGAAATTTCAACAGGCCAAACGGTCTAAGTTCTTCAACAGGTACATTGTATGAAAAAGAAGGGACAGCAGGAGAACATGTAGATTGAAGGACAAAATCGTAGTATCCAGGGATGTGCAATTCATGACAAAACTGTAAAGAGGCAAGGGAGTAATTACCGCAAAACTCAAGATAACGGTTATTTTGAAAGGAGGAAGGGGTTGTGGTTGAGAAGGGGCTTCTGAAATGACCAGCAAATTTCTATTTCTTGACCTAGGTGGTGGTTACAAACTGTCCACCTCGGAGCCAGTGGTTCTCAAACTCAAGCATGCATGGGAATCCTCAGAAGGGCCTGATAAAACAGATGCCCCATCTCCGTAGTTTTAGTTTGGACCTCAAACGCTTCCTTCTTTATACTCTAAGGCAGTGTCCATGCTGCTGATCTGGAGACCATGCTTCAAGAGTCTTTGCACTAAGATATTAACATATTTGTTTTGTGTAGTTTTTTGAGTCTGTAGTTTATTTTTCAATAAAAGGTTAAATGAAAGATTGAATAAATAGATAGATGGGTTGAATGGGTTCGTGGGTGGATGGGTGGAAAGATAGGCAGGGGGACAGAGAGATAGGTAGAACTTGGAAAAAAAGTTCTTATCAATACCATGAGAAGACTGCCTCACCACTCACATATATATACACTTTCTGTTCACCGATGTGCCATATGATTCTTGTTTGTTAGGTATCCCACTGAGACCTCTGGATCTTTTTCTCCCAACCATTACCTGAGAGTTTCTCAGTCCAAAAGAAGGGTTGAGATGTATTTGGTGCCCACATGGAAGACACCTTATAATGGTTTACTGACAAGGTCAGGCACTGTTTTCTTTTTCCTCACAGGAAAAATATTTTATGCAAAAAGCCTACATCTGGGTATCTCTACAATCTTGCACTTCCTTTTTAAAGAACAATTCACTCTACTGCATCTTCTGACAGGATTTTTCTCCAGAAGATTGCTATGGAACTATTTAGAAAAAGTAACTTCTGGTCACACAAATTACCGACCAAGAAAGTGCTTCTAATCTTCTCAATATTTATTCTCAGACCAAAATTAAAAGCAAAGTGCATCTGAGAGCCAGGAACAAAGAATAAAAATGTGACATATGTTCAAATATCATAGGCTGTGCTTTCGTCATTTAAGTTTTAGAAATATTTCTTAGAAAACAAAAGCAGTAGTAGCAAACAAAATGACAAGTCTGCAGTATGTCAGAAAGAGCAAAATATCTGGAATTTTAAGAAAATCAAACCTTGGCTATGCAAATATCAAAGGGTACTCACAAGATTTATCTAGCTAATAAATTCAATTCCACAAATGTTTATATGCCTGCTGTATGAAAACTATAAAAATGACTAGAACATGATCCTTGCTCTCAGAATATTAAAAGTGAAAAAAAAAAAGAACTATACCACATTTTTAACTATAAGACCAGGCAAAGTGTGAGTGCTGATACAGGAAAGGTACAAATTAAATTTTGCTTGGGTAAAAGGGAAGAGATTTGATTTATTAGAGGCAAAAACACCGCTGGCCTGTCTCGCTGGTAGAGGAGTCATCTATGAGTTATGTCTAGAATGTCCATAGAGGGCTTCGTATAATCCTAATTTCCTCCTATATGACTGGCCGATGCCTGACACTCAATACATGCAGCTTCCTATTTGGTGATAGGATTTGATTCCTACAGGGCCACTATGATACTCTAATAACCCAGCTGCTTGTATGTTTTAGTGCAGCGACTCTTAGACTTAGGACTGGGACTTGGCCACAAACATGTTAATTTTCTACTGACTCTGAAATGTTTGTGTGTTTCTTTTAAACAATAATCTCATAAAAAAACAAAAAATAGAACTGTAATCAGATCCTCCTTGTACTCAAAGTGTCAGCCCTGGACCAAGAGCACAGGCATAGCTCAAGAGCTTGTTTAAAGTACAGAATCCTGCATTCCACCCCAGCCCCACTGAAGCAGAAAGAACATTGTAACAAGACCCCAGATGAGTCATCTGCACATTAAAATTGGAGAGGCACTAAATGAAATATCCATCTTATAACCAAGTACTGCCAGGTGACTTCACTGCTCGTATTTGTGTTTATAATCAAGTTGACACCGTGTGGCACCAGGTTAATTATTGTAGCCTAAAGAGAAGTGAACAGAGATGGACTTCGTATCTAAATGAAGGTCGAATAATGTCACAGCACGCTGTGGAATCGAAGGGTTCGCAGTTGTCCAAACAGAGTCACTATGGGAGAACCGAGGCATCCAAGGCCATGGTGATTTTGAGTCTGGATGTAGTTTGGGCAAAAATAACACCGTTTGTCACGCTAGGTTAATGCTGCTATTTGAAATTTTGAAGTTTTTTTCTTTAGTTTTCAAATGTCTTCTGTTCAAGTTTCATTTTCATTTTTTAGCATGTTGTCGATGCATAAACACCACAAGCTAGCATAATCAGTTTATACATAGCTTTAGGTTTGCACATACTGAAGTAACATTATAATAAAAATATAAATCAACAACGAAATTCACAAGACTGCTTTCCTTTAAAAGAGAAATATCATTTAAATTTGGTAAACACTACAATGATAAGAATCGAGGATCAGAATCTGTTTTGACAGAAGAAAAAGCGTGAAAACACAGGGCTACTGGGCGTCCCTCAGAGCGCCACCTAGAGGGAGAGAGAGCACAGTGGGGACCGCCGTGGGCCGGAAAGAAACATCTCTCTCGCCTCATGAGGCTATGAGCCCATCTGGAACATTTTCAAGGCCTGAAAAGTCACTGTTGTTCTTCCAGTATCATTTTTAAAAACAAAAGAAAGATTAAAGGACATTCAATAAGCTCCTGAGGGAAATGCCTAGAGTCATAACAATAATAATAGATAGCAAAATTGCAATTACTATTCACGAGGCATTCTTCTAAGAGCTTTATCTACATTAACGCCTCCGTTAATAACCTATGAGCAAGTCAGTCTTTTGGTAAATTGTAAAAATGGTCACAACCCTTGTTTCACAGGCGGCAGGTGCTTCTGCACCCTTTGAATCTTGGTTGCCCTTAATGACTTGCTTTGGCCAATGGAATACGGTGGAAGTGACAACGTACCATTTCTGAGTCCAGGCTGCAAGCCGCCTTGCATACTTCTAGCACACTCCCAGGAACCCTAGCGCCACCATGGGAACAAGTCTGGACCTATTTTTTTCAATCTGGGAAAGAAATCTTTCACAATTTGATTTTCTTTCCTTGAAGGGCACACTGTAATTTTTCTTACTAAGGGGAAAAGTTGTGTTCTACCCTTATGTTTTCCCCTAAGTTGTTGCATGTTTAAAAATATATTAATATAAGTTTAGGAAAACCAGAAAGTGGTAGAAGTTGGCTTGATTCCTGCTATTGAGAGAAAAAGAGACAATGAAGAGTTGTTTTCCTCCTGTATTTTCCAGAAGTTGGTTAAAATTGCACAAAAGGTATTAAGTTGCATAGATAAAACAGAAATTGTCCACCAAAACATTAATTTAAAAATCATTTCAAAGTGCTCAAGTTTTTGCTTTTCTTCCTAATACTTAAATACAGTGCATGCCACATTTGACACTCAGATATCCACACACTGAAGTTTAAATACGTTTTAAAAGATGATTCAAGCCTGGATTCCTAGTGGGAAAGGCAGGCACTGGAATTGTTGTAAGGCATTTGTGAAGGGGCTCACAGCCTTGCTATTACCATGGCAAGGCTAGCTTACTGAGAGACAGGCAAGATGACATGAGCTAAGAAAGGACTATTTCTTAAGTCTTACATATGGAGATATCAAATTCCTCCTAAGATATTTTGTATACGGTATTCAACTCTGAGCAGCAAGTCATATCTTTGGTTCTTCTTCTGGGTCTTATGACAATCACATAATCAGGATTTTCTGGAACATTTCCTACTTTAAATACTCTGTTCTACTATCAAATCATGAACCTTGAGTCAGATCTTGTGATTTCATGAACAAGTATACTTGTAGAAAAAAAAATAATAATGATTCAAAGTCTGGCATTAGATTGTCAACTTTTAGCCAAAAAAGGTATTTAAAAATAATAAACAGGCTTTTAAAAGTCAATTGTATTTTGCTTTATGAAAAATCTTCTACATTGTCTTCGTTTTCTTGTTTCATTGTATATCCATGAAAACTTCATCAGGAACTGTCACTGCTCTTTAGACCAAGGTAAGGTGCTTTCTACACTAAAATCTTGACTCTACTGTGTACTAGCTACACAATCTTGAGCTTCAGAGCCTAAGCTTTCCACTCTATAAAATGAGGATGATAATATTTACCTTGTAAAGTTCTGTGATTAAAAGAAAGTAAATAAAACCTTTAGCCCAATGACTAGCACATGGTAGAACCACAATAAATACGTATGAAAAAACCCTTTCTCCTAGCTTAGGTCAATCTTGGGATTTGGGGCTGCTTCTCCAATTCTTAGCTTTTTATATTCATTTATTTATTCAAATTTCCTGTGCACATACTAATATGGCTTATATAAATATGTTTGATAAAGCAGAAGAAAAACAAAAATGGGAAAAAAAAAAACTTAAAGAGGAAAACAGCTGCAGCTACTGAATTAGGAATTGGGACCATTTTCAACTTACAAAAGGGACCTTCTAGAGGAGCATGGGAGCATGTATTCCAAAGAGAAAGATGTCCTGCCTGTACTCCAAGACCAAGAGACAGACTTGCCACTCCCTGCCAGAACCAGTTGATAAGTAAAATTGCTTTCTATGGAGGACCATCTTTTCAAAAGCCTAATAAAAGGAAACATTAAAGCAGCAAAAGCTGACAACCATGCCCTACAAAGAATTTTATGTTATAAGATTTGTCAAAACCAAGAGGTCAACCCCAACTATGCAGCGAAGGGCAGGTAATTGAGAGAAGGGTGGGAGGGAAATACGGTTCCAAGAGATCAGAGAATGTTCTAGTCCATTTGGGCTGCTGAATACCAGAATACCACAGACTGGGTGGCTTACGCAATAGAGATTTATTGTCTCATAGTTCTAGAGGCTATAAGTCCAAATTCGGGGTACCAGCATAATCAGATTCTGACGAGGTCTCTCTTCCTGGCTAACAGACAGCCACCTTCCCACTGTATCTTCACATGGCAGAGAGAGAGAGAGAGAGAGAGAGAGAGAGAGAGAGAGAGATTGATTGATTGATTGATTTGGTTTCTCTTTCTCTTCTTTTTAAAGCACCAATTCCATCATGAGGGCCTTACCCTCATGACCTTATCTGATTGTCTTCTAAAGGCCCCATTTCCAAATAACATCACACTGGGGATTAGGGCTTTGACGTAAGAATTTGAGGAAATACAATTCAGTCCACAGCAGAGAATGTGGGAGCAAACAGAATGCACAAAAAGCAGCCAAGTGGTCACCTGGCAAAGCCTGATTTCACATTCCAAAGGACATACCTTTCCCAGACAGTAACTCCTCTGCCCCAAAGAAACACAAGAGGATCGTAGCACAACTATGCAGATGCAGAGGCCTCAGAAGCAGAAGGTCTTCCGCTGCAGCTATAACACAAGTGGTGGTACTTTACTAGAGCACAGTTCTGTAGGTGCTCAAAGTCCCATGACATTCGCTTATTCTACAAGTATTTACTTAGCACCTATTCTGTGCCCAGGTACTGTGCTGGCCCTGGGAATATACAGGTGAGTCCATCAAAGCTTAATTTTAAGTAGCATGGAGCCCAAAACATGGTAGACACTCAAAAATGAAATTGATGAATGAGTGAATGAACATCTCAGTGGACCTTCTCATCTATTGTTTCATTAAAATTGAAGCAGTGGCCCTGAGACCCAGCCACAAATTAGAATTGTCTGTGAATACCAATTTTAAAATGTCAATGCCTAGGTCCCACCTTCTAGAGACTGATTTAACTGGCTGGGGGTAGACTTCAGACACTGAGATATCTGATAGGAAGGGATATTACTTAAGTTGTCTACAGATAGATTCATTTAGGAAACAAATATTTACTGAGTAACTGTGGAATTCATTTAGAGAACAAATATTTACTGGGCAAGCTGGGAAAACTATGTGAAAAAACTAGGAGCTTCTTGTAATAATCTTTTGGATATCTTCAATGGAATGTCGCAGAAGCACTGCAAACTTAAGTTCAAAACTGAACTTACGGGGATTCACACCCCTTTCTCCATAATTCCTTCTTGCAATCTCATCCACCCTGCTATCCAAACTAAAAGAACTAGAAATGATCTCCCTCTTTTACCAGGCCTTGCCATTTCTATCCTCTAAAATCCCTCTCAAATCTACCACTGTCTTCACCATCCCTCTAATGAAGCCCCTGGAACCTCTCACCTCTACCAGTTTCCCTGTTTCTTAATGCTGCTCCAGTGGCCCACCTCTGCTTGGCTGGAGAAGCCAAATCCAGGAAATACCACCCTGATCACAGCATTCCCATGTTTAAGATCTTTCAAGAAGTCCCCATCACACACAGGATAATACTCGGTTTCCCAAGTGCTGTGTTGGTTATGTCTCTGGGGCAAGACTTTAAGAGATATGGTTTTGGGAGGCTCCAAACACCCAGATCCTGCCCTGCCATAGCCATCTCCATCGAGGGCACCACAGTCAAGGAATGGAGAGATGTCCAGACGACATGGTCAGCCAAATGCACATTATTTGCTACTATGAGGTTTTGTCTCAAACATGACATTCATCCCCTGGTGAGTTGGGCTGATACTTGGAAGACTCCATTTAACTGAGCCACCAGAAACATATTAAAGAAGCTCATTTCCAACTTTGGTCAATGGAATATTCTGCCACTTACTAGATGTATAATCTTGAATAAATTACTTAACCTATCTAAGCCTCCACGCATTCATCTACAAAATGGGAGAGTAATAATGTTCGAAGGTACTTTAACATCTGATGCTGTAAGTGTTCAACAAAGTTAACTACTACTACTACTACTGTGATTAGCACTACTACACTTTCACTAAAAGGGCTAAGTCCAAAGACAAGTAATCCTAGCCAAAGTCACAGGGAAGAGTGAAAGAGAACTCTTTTTTTCTTGAGGTTAAGGAAAGAATTTATTCATTTGCCAGCAAATGAGATGGTTGGCAAACTTTTGTCTCAAAGTCCCAACCTCCTGAGAACACCTCACAAGACCAATGGCAGAGCTGTCCTAATACATCTGCGTCAACCTTTTTCTAGGGCATGAACAGCTCCCGAGGAAACAACCCCAGACCTTCTAAACCAATCAAGTGGAAGAGAATCTCCACAAAAAGAAGAGAAAAATTAGTATTTCCCTTGGCAAATCAGCTGTGGCAGATGGGATTCGGATGTGTGGGACCCACACACCATGTCAAAGCACACACTCTTAAATCAGCATGGCCACCGTCGTCTGACCTTTGTCCACCTCTGCAGCCCTTTTTGCCCAATCCTGGTCCCTGGCTCAAACCATATCCTTCAGTGGGTTCGACTTCAGCCTTGTCTCCCAGGCAAAGCTTCCATCGACTCTGCTTCTGACTCACTCTGTCTGCAGATCATACCAAAGCTTCTGCATCTGCCTTTGTCATGCACTTACTTACCATGGTGCTATTTTTAAATGTTTAAATTATGCCATTTTTGTAGTTAAAATAATCACAAATCCATCATACAACTGGGATTAGCATAATAATTAAATAATAATTTTCCACCCCAAACTCCCACATCTAGCACAGTAATTATAAATATTTAGCTATATTTCATTCCCATCTCTTTTTCCCATGCATGTTTACATAGTTTTGCTCACAATGTATAATTTTTATCCTACTTGAGCATTTTTCAAATTATTTCACAGTCTTCAACATCATCATTTAATTACCACATAACATTCTATCAAGGAAATTTTTTTTTTTAAGAGACAGAGATTGTTTTTGTACTGCAGGGTGAAGTGCAGTGGCCAATCATAGCTCACTACAGCCACAAACTCCTGGGCTCAAGCAATCCTCCTGCTTCAGCTTCTCCAAGTAGCTGAGACTATAGGCACACACCACCACACCAGCTAATTTTATTTTATTTTATTTTATTTTTTTAGAGATGAGATCTCGCTATGATGTCCAGGCTTGTCAAACTCCTAGCCTCAAGTGATCCTCCCACCTCAGCCTCCCAAATTGCTATGGCTACAGGCAGGAGCTACCAGACCAGACAGAAATTTTTAAAATTTTCTTAAGCATGCTCCTACTGTGGGATGTGCAGAGCATTCCTTGTTTTTGGATATTATAAATAGGATTATCACAAGAATTTTCATGCATATGAATTTTTTCATATTTTGGGTTATTTTCTAATATTAGATTACCAGAATATGCATTACTAGATTAAAAGAATGGTCATTTTGATGGCTTTGGATATATACTATCAAATCATTTTATCTAAATTGTCAAATCATTTTGTAAAAGAATATAAAGTTTCTTGTACATAAATATCCATTTGCTTCTCAGTCATTTTCCAAGCGACTCATTCTATCTACTCTCGATTATGTTCCTCTGTCACACATTCTATCTACGCACTAGCGCCTCCTTGCCGTCTACAGTACCCCCTGTAGAAAATCTATTCTGCAGGGACACACATTGTTCACGGACACCCGGAACATCTTATCTTGGTTCAGAATCCGCTATAAAAGTTCTGTCTTAGATGTACCTTGGGGTCTCCTTTCCTCTTCAGCGAACTCTCTCGTGGATGAGATATTAAAATAATACAATTCACTGGACTAATCTGTTCTAAGCGAAAATATATTTGAAATTCATGAAAGTTTGATTCGTATTCAGAATAATATACAAATTACACACTTTTTTAATTCTAAAAAACATTTTGTAATAACAGTAATATATAAAAGTATCTCCATTTCACTGTAGTTTTGCCAGGATTAAAAACTATTTTTTTGGTTTGTGCTCTTGAGCATAAAACTGATAAACATGATGCATTCAAAGTGAAGTTTTTCAAAAGTGATTAGTTTTTTTTTTTTTTTGTACATGTCTACCTGCCCCCACCAGACTAAGTTTTTTGAGAGTGGAAACTTTTGCATTTTTCCCTATAGCGTCAGTACTCAATAACAATCTTGGTAGAGATGAAGAGAAAAGAGAGGTAACAGAGAAGAGAAGAGAAGGAGAGGAACAAGAAAAGATGCAAAGGAAGCAGGGAGAAGCCAGGGGAGAGGGAAGGACCAACAATCAGGAAGGAAAGGTACATGTATTTAGGAACTTTGCACTATGTGTAGGCGGCTTCAGAGGAAAGATTCAAAGACATGGTTAGGATTAAAGATGTAACTGAATCCCTCACCGTGCAAGTGTTCTGCTACTAATTCCTCTTTTGTATTCATGTAAAAAAAGATTGTGCTTCTGAAGGTCAATTATTTCGAATACTTTAAACACTGAGACCCCCCACACTTAGCTTCCTTCAGTGCAAACTGCTTAACAGCAGAAAACGCACTCGACTTCAGCATAGTTCTCTGTTCTACGTGTCACGAGAGGGCTCTGTTTATAAGCAATAGCAACACAACACTCCCCAGAACTGGATGCGCATCTCTGAGAGCTCCTTTAAGTGCCCCCAAAACAGCCATTTAAAGGAAATGATTTTGTCCAGGGAATAAATTTTAAAGATGAGTGACTCCCTCCACCTGTACCTGAGTTCAAAGCCTGGCAAGGCCACTTCCTGGCTGTGCAGGTGCTTAGAACTCTGTTTCTCACCTGGAAAATGGGGATAATGAAAGCTCCTGTCTTATGGAGTTGCTCTTGTGAGATTAAAGAGTTAATATAGATTTAGAACAGAACTATTACATAGTAAGTGCTCAATAAAAAGGAGCTATTATGATCATTGTTGAATAAGCCAGATGATGAAAAAAAATCTATACAATTCTAAGGATGCCCAGAGATTCTGATACGTCTTAACATGTGTTCAATAAGAAAGAACTCCACACATAAGCTGATCGTTTATCAGGTTTATTCCTGGCAGCCCTGTGTGTATTAGAGCTCTATGCACTTTGTGGTACAACAGCACATACGTTAATAATAGACATCTTCTAGAATAATTTATCCAGGAACTGGCAGGTAACACAAATAAAAGGAGAGAATGTGGGGTGCAATTGTATCGGGGATGAGGGAAGGGAAGCTCACCTTCTATTCAAAGAGAATAGTCACCACTTGGTTAGAAGCAATTATTGCTAATTGGGAATTGGGACCCAATTTTGCCAAAATTTCCACATTTTTGAGATTAACTAGAACTGTGTATTCTTATGTATAGTCTCCTAATTGTTAAATGTTGGCTACTCTTTTAGCTGTTTCTAAAGGAACCTATGTAGTTCAATTATAATGTCTATGAGACAAACTTGCTTGAACTCTGATAGTTTGTTCTCATTAAGCTAAAGAAAGACAATGTCCCTAAGCTCTGCTCCGTCCACACCTTCACAGGAACGGATTCCCCCGATATGGTGGCGGGAGGCCTGAGGAGCGTCCACGCTCAGCAAATAGCCACGAGCTGCCCCAGGTTCCAGGCACCCGGGGACAGCTCTAGTGAGTGCACGCTGCATGTCCACACTGCTTCTCCTTTTTAGGGGACGGAGAAAAGTAAGGACAGGAACTTATCATCTTAGCCAAGAGGCCAGGCAGATGCAACTGAAATGACAGCAAAGGTTAAAGTGTCACATCAAGGCATCGGAGGGATCGGGTAAGGGGAGACCCTAAGGTTCAGAGGGTTCAAATAGGACTTGAGGATCAAGGTCATGCACCAGGGCCTGAGGATGGGGGAGGCTTTGCAGAAGACAGAGGGGGACACTCTAGGTAACAGAGGCCAAATGAGCACCAGCACAGCTGTGTCAGCCTATTATAACATCTCGCCCACACTGGCCTTTGGAAAAGTTTGTATGGTCCAGTTTGTTGTTCTCAGAGTCTGTCTTGTTTGGGAATAAGCCACCTAACACAATTGCCACCAAATATCAGAAAAATGACCCAGACGTCTGTGGAGTTGACTATGTATTCCTGATTCAAACTTTTACCGAGCCTCTGCACACGACACTGTGCTTGGCTGATGGTGCCAGGCTAAGAGCTGGTTCCGGACCCTAAGTAGCCACAATCCAGGGCAGGAGTGTGGGGGACAACAGGGTGCCCTGTCCAGGGAGATGAGGTGGGCTTCATGCCTGCCAACAGCTGGGCTGCATCTGGGGGTAAGTGGGAGTCAGCCGGGCAGGGGAGGGGAGGAGGGATATTCCAGGCAGTGGCAACAACACAGGCCGAGGCGTAGAATGGTGAAAACTAGTAGTTTACAGCAGCAGAGACAGCCGCCCTCCTTGCCACCTCTTCATTCTTCGTTTGTTTGCTAATTACGGCCTTCCTGTTTCATGGCAAGATGGGAATCTCTGGAGATCTTTATGGATTCTTAAAACTCAATCTATTGCCATTCATTCACACGAAAAGGTAACGAAGATGAAAATCCACCGAAGACCAACGTAAAGAGAATGATTTAAAGTGTCTATGGTATGTTCGATATGCAAGATGATGCTGTTAATAAAATCAACTCTGATCCTATTTATTTTGGAACCGAGCATTCTCTGCTCAGCCTCTAACGCCAGAGAGATATTCACACATAAAGAATAGAAATTGCACATCAAATTCAAGGTTGGTTTTGCTTTGAGCTTACGGTTGTCGCATGTTTTATTTTTTATTTGCAAAGACTAACATTAAAAGAAATTTTTTAAAAAGTGAATGTTTTCTTCTTTTTGCTCTGAAGGGGACAATAAAAAGAATGCTGAAGATTTCAGCTCACAATCACCACTGTCATGCTTCAAACGTAATTAAAAGGCTACTTGAGTGTACTAAAGTGGCAACTCTTAGCATCCTGGGCCTACAGCAGGATCCTCACCCTTTGCCTCTGTTCCTGACTAGCTTCTGATGACCCTTTCAATACTCAGAGAAGGAAGGAGATTGTGGTAGCTTGTCTCCAAAGATGGTCCCTAATGAAACATGCCTCTAAGAATTTGTGTCCCTGTGTGCTGGCCTCCCTCATCTGAGCTATCCCGCACAATCACTACAAGGTGGATGCTGCATGATTTGCAAGGCCAGGTCAAAATATGCTTAGCACGTCCCTCTTAACCCCTTGGAAACTTCAGCTTCAGAACTTAGTCACCAGACTGTGAAAAGCCCAAGCCACATGGAGCAGCCATGTGTAGGAGCCCTAACTGCCAATGAAAGCAAGAGCATGAGAGACCCCAGGAGAACTGCCCAGCTGAGCTCAGTCAACCCACAGCAAGACATAACCAGAAGAGGGATGCCAAGGAAGGAAAAAAACCCTGAAATTCAGGAAGAGTCATTTCCACCTGTGGCAATGTGATAAATGATATTGAAATCTGCAGCCCTGTTAAGGTTTTTTTCTAAGTGTAGTTGTTAATTATCTCTAGGCTCCTGTTCCTAGTGATCACCTACAGATAATCAGAGCATAAAAGTATGCATTTCTATAAATACATACCAAATTAATAAGATCTATTTCATATGTCCATGTATCTTTCTTAATTATTTTTAAGGCTCAGTTTTTGCAAGGGAAAAACAAAAGCAAAATCTTCTGAAATTAAGCCAGATTAGCTTGCCTCCACTGATATATTTTATGCAGTAAGGCCAACAACCAAATATATTGATGTAGACCATGCACCAGCATTTCCTATCTTTCCATTTTAACTATGGAATTGGCATGACATAAAAAAAATGTGGTTTTCCATTTCATGGTGCTAACATTCAGTTTTATATTTGATGCTTAACAGCAAAACTCTCCTGTGCAATACACAATAGGCTGATGATTGCCAGTTATTTGCCCCATCAGCATTCATTCCTTCTCTGTTCCTTGTTAACACCATCCACTTTGTTTGAAATTTTAATGTGTCTGCTAAATATCCAACTTCCTGAGCTTTCCTTGAAACTGGTGTAGACACGCAACACCGTTACAGCCATTTAGAATTAAGAGAGCAGTCTGCTGGGAAGTTCTGATGAAACTTTTGCTGTCCCAACAAAGAGGAGAGAGCTGTGGCCAGCACCACCACTCCACACCTCCCTTCTTGAAAATCTGCAGGTAGAACAGTCATTTTGCAATCATGAGGCAATGAGCACAGGACGAAAGCTAGAATATTAAGACGAGCAGAGCAGAAGGCACAGAAGAACCCGGGACTCCGACAGCACTGCCAAGCAGCTGGACAGCCTAGAAACTGCCTATCCCTAGATGCCCCGTGTGAGAAAAATAAACCCTACTTGTTAAAAATCTCCATTCAGTTTTCTATTACCTGCAGCCACAAACATTTCCACTTGACCGTGTTAAATTATTCGTTAAAACCCAATAAGCTCTTATAAGATTGAGCTCAATCACAGCTGCCCAAATATGATTTTCTACAGGCCATACCATGGTCCACATGGTTGATGATGAGGTACATTTTTGCCCACTTCAACCACTCATTTAGATAAATGAGAGCCTGTCCTTTGAATAGCATTCTGCCGAGGAAGAGCCAGCTACTCAGACTGACAGTCAAAAAAACATCAGAAGAAAGAGCATGAGGCTTTCAAAAGCACAGTGGTTAAGAAAAATATCAGAGTGATCTGTGGGAGGCTTTCTCCCCCCTTGCTTCTTGTGTAATAGCAATAATATTCCTGCCTTTGGAATATACTTGCAGAAACAACTGTTGTGGTTATCAAACATCTCAGCTTTGCTTTAGCATTTAATCATCCGCAAAACCCCATTTATTGTCTCTTCTACTCCTCCATGGTTATCAGAATCCCATAATTAAGGCATAATGAAAGTAAACAATGTCACAGAAAACTAGATGTCTTTAAAAGGAGGGTAGTTAAGGCAAGAGAAATGTTCCTAAAGATAGCAGAACAGCCAAATGGAATTGCTAAGGAGTTCTGTTTGTGTGTGTTGGTGGTGATTAAAAAGAATCATCATCTAAGTGAAATATTTAGAGGACAAATTGACTCTTGATGGATAATGAACTAATTTAGGCAATTTATATTGAAATCAAGCAAGCATGCTAATACAGTAAGACCCCTACACAAACACCCCCAAACCAGGAAAAGGAAGACCACTTGTCTGTCAAAAACTAAAGTGGGGATGACCATCGGCTTATCAATATCTTGTCCTCTCTTCACTATTTATACCTCATTACATCCAAAATGATTTGGTATGCAAAGCAAGGGCATATAAAAGTATAAAAAGAAAACCCTCCTATTTAAAAAGACAAAATATAAATATACTAAATGTAGCTGGAATATTCCAGACACTACAGCTGGGCACAGTATGTACATGTGAGATTCCTAGTGGTTAAGGCAAAAGGAGAAACACTTTGCTTCCATTGTTAGACAAAAGGAAACACATAAATTCAGTAGGAGAGTAGCATTTTCCCGCCAGGAATTCCTTTAGGGAATTTATGGTATAAGAAACATTAAGGTTCATCATCCCTTAATAAGCCATATATTATTTTCACGGCACACAACACAATATATTATTCTATATTTTTATAAGACATCTGTATAGTACATACATAGCTTTAATTACTTCTTGGATGTTTGTTTTCCTAAATAGACTGTAAAGCCATGATGAGGGATTATTTCTGTTCTTTTTACCTCCAGAGCCTGGCTCAGTTTCTGACCCATTTTATACGGTCAATCAATATTTACTTGATAAATGAATAAATGGTTTTGTCAAAGATAAAATTTGAAACCAGAAATCCCTCTCCCCAAACACCAAGCTGGAATGTTTGCATACATGCATCAGGCGACTTGCAAAGGGCCTCTGCTCAGCGCTGTTTGCAATGACCATGGCAGTAACCAAAGGGAAACGCCTAAATGTCCATGAAGAAGAGAGTAGATCCAGACAATGGAATCTGATTTAGAAATTAAAATAAACAAATTGGAGCTATATAGATCAAAAAATGTTATGTGAAAAAAAGCCAACTGCAGAGCAATGCTTCCAGGGTAATATTCATATTGTTTTAAAATATGCAAAGCGACCCTATATACAGTTGTTTCAAAGCACACATGGGACAAAAACACCAAATTTAGGATATTGGCTTTCTTTGGAGAGGAAGGAAGGATGGCATCGAGAAGGGTACACGTTGGGCTTCCATCACATCTGTAACGTTCTGCTTCCGAGGCGGAACAGTGATTATATTGGTGTTCTCTCTCTCTCTCTCTCCCCCTCTGTATGCCTGAAGTGTTTCATAATGAAAACAAGGCAAGTCTGAGAAATTGCTGCAGAGGAACCCAAGGGGACATGGGGACATGATGACTAAATATAATATGGTATTCTGGATGGGAGCATGAAATAGAAAAAAGACATTAGGTAAAAACTAAGGAAACATGAAAAAATTATTAGTTGATAATAATGTCTCAATATTGGTTCATTAATTGTAACAAATGTACTATCCTAATATAAGACGCTAATAATTGGGGAAACTGAATGCAGGGTATATGGCAACTCTTTGAATTATCTTTGCAACTTTTCTGTAAAACCATTCTAAAATAGTAAGTTCATTTTAAAAAAGTAAAGGACATAAAAACATTCTCCAAGTAGACCTTTCTCATAGCAATCCTTCAAAAAGGGCATAAGCTGTAATAAACTGCTAAACTTAGTAAAGGTCTTCCTATAGGAAGCTAATACAGTCCAAGAATGTTGGTTTTCAATGATCTGACTTATTCTAGGAAGGAATTTCAAGAATAGCGAGGTAATATATCCCCTGGATTGCTGTATTCCTCTCAAATATCAGATGGCTCAAGTTATCCTGTTGTAAGAACTGGACAGCAGTCAAACACGATTTCATTCCCATGAAGCGAGTGCGCTGAGAACAGAGGCCTACAGCACACTGTTTACGGCTTGGCCTCCTTCCACTCCCAGCTTCTCCCCTTGCAGCTTCTTTGTCCTGCTTGCTTAGGCCATTTTCACCGTGAAGTACAGCCAAACTATTTACATTCTCTTTAAAGTAAAATGGAGTAAAAAAGATTCCTCAGCAGAGAGGGCTGTACCACGTGGATTCCAATACACTCAAAAGACATTGTATTCTGAAAGCCAGCCTCAGATGAGATAAAGTCACGGAAACGTAGAGCCAGAAAGCAGCTTGGAGCTCAGCTCGTCTGGCCTCTAATGGAAGGATGAGCTCAGCAGGGTCTAGGGAGGTGCGGTGATCTGGTGAAGGTCCCCTCCCTCCAGAGTGCCCCTTCCAAAGCTAAGAGCACCTAATGCCCTCCTCATCTAGGGAAGGGAAAATGTGACCTTGGCAGTGACCAAGGTCCTCCCAGGGAAGAAATTGCCTAAGCTTAGCTGCTTGCAGCAGAGGGTGTCAGTGAAGGGGAGAGAAGGCCAGGTCCTGAGAGACGGCAAGGGCCGTGTGAAGTCCCCTCCCTGCGCAGGGCAGCTGGAGGGCGTGTTATAACTGGTAGTGACACTCTTGCCCCAGTGCACTAGAAACATTTGTGCCACTCACTCTCCTCCGCACTCAGTGAAGTCCACCATACTCACAATTCTCAGTCAGAGGGGTTTATTTAGCAGAGATCACTGGAGACGATAGGGAAACAGAGATGGCCCACCAGAAGCAGGTCTTCGGGGCCCAGATGACCAACAGAAAGTAAGGCCCTTGGAAATGAGAGCCCCTAGGGAGAAGGAAGGACCCTCACTGAGTGTGACGATGGGATCCTGCACCAATCCCATGCAGATTTCAAGGACAAGGCCAGGGTGGGTCCCCATGAGGCTTAGCCCACCTCGCTGGGCACTCTCCACAGAGGGAGCTTTGTGGGAATTGTCCTACCTTCCCTTTCACTTTCTTTAAGAAGACCTGCTTTTTCACCATATGTGAATATGATCCTTTAAAGGAGCGCTGCCTGTAAAAAATCAATTAACTTTGTCCAACAAGGACCCATGGTAAAAGGAACTATAAAGGCACTTTAAGAAATCTAAAGGGATTCTGGTTTTATGTTTGCCCACTGTTGAAAGCTTTTAAAGAATCTTTATTATCAATACAATTGGATGTGTTGTATTTACCTAATATCTTACAACATGTCTCATAAAAGTACCAATTAAGGATAAAGCTGTTTCCACTCTCCCTTCCTGTCAGCCCACTTGGGAGTTGACACTCCAGTGTGGGGATGGCCACTGGGAAGGAAGAAGGAAGGACAGTCCCAGGGAACCCTGAGGTCCCAAATCTGGCCAGGGAAGGAGGCTGGGAGAAGGGATGAGAAGCATCTTCTCCACTCTGTCTCGTGCCACGGAGATCTCCCCCAAAGGAACTAAGGCTTTGAATGTGAAAAATACATAAAACGTCTTAATTATCTGATTCTAGTAAATATTTTCCTTCCTTAAACCATTTCCATCAAAGGACCAGGAAACAGGGGCCAGGCACATCACTTTTTAAATTCAAGAGTGATTTCTTAGCTATGAAAACACAAATTGGACAGAGCAGATAATCTTCATATCCCTAACAGGAAAGACACATCATACACTGATTAATCCAGTTTTGATCATCAGGAAACTAATACACAGTGTGCAGGAATATAAACTCAGATCATCTGATGTTGGCCTACTTCTTTTGGTAATATTGATTGATATGTACACTGGTGGGTCACTGTATTTATTAAATGCCATTCCAGCTGTATGTGCTTATTTTCCATCTATAACATTATTCCATAAAAATGAGAAGGTTTCCCCTGTGCTCACTGGAAGCGATTTAATTTGGTTCTGTATGTGACCGGCACACACGGCAATGAGTGAGTTCCAACCTTTAGTCATGCTTTCATTTCTTGAATGCTTCCCATGTGCCAGGCACTGTTCTGGGCAGGAGGAATTGAATGATGAACCAATCAAGATTCTTGTTCTCCTCATGGAAATTAATTCTAATTGGAACAGCCATAAATGCACAAGTGAACAGAATGATTTCAGAGAGCGGTAATTGCAATGAGATAATGTCCCCAGAGGTTGGGCTGGGCTGCTTCAGATGGGGCGGCTGGGGAAGGCCCTTCTGTGAATGATGAGAATGCGCCAGCCTTGGAAAGATCCTGAGCAGGAACATTCTAGGCGGAGGAAACAGCATCTGGAAAGGCCTTGGGGTGACTGAGAAAAGAAAGAAGTCCAGGGTGACTAGAACACAGTGAACAAAGTACAAAGTGTCACAAGATGAGGTGGGAAACACAGGCAGGGGCCAGACCACGGAGAGCCTCACAGTTCATGACAAAAAGTGTGGATGTAGTTCTAAGAGCAACAGGAAGTCATGGGAGGATTTTTAAGCAGGAGATGATCTGCTCTGATTTAAGCCTTCAAAACATAACTCCGGCTGAGGACAGAATGAGCTGGGAAGGTGTGGGGTGGGGGCAGGAAGGGAGCGGAGAAAACCTCACAGTGGGCCAAACAAGAGACGACGGTGGCTTGAGGTCAAGAGCCATGAGTGAGACGGTTCCTTCCCTCTCTGCAGCACATCATTTCAAATGAAGTCCCACTTCTGTTGTGCCAAGAGCAGAAGGCTTAATAGAAATGCAGTGATACCTGGTGAAGGCTGACCTGCGATAACCTCTCAGCCAGCAATCAGAGCAGCCTAGAGAGCCTCAAAAATCAAGGTGCTGGTCACTCAGAAACACATTTATGTGATAATGAGAAAGAGGAGTGCACTGTAGATGGCAGTTTCAGCTTTAATTCAAATAAGTGGTACTCACATTTATTTCTTATGAACGACACGCACCCCGAATGTTACTGATGAACAAAGCATACCCTTTAATCAAAACCCTGCCCCCAAAGGTAGCTCAGGGTGCTGGAAACACAGAGGGAGCAGGTGACTGCCAGTGCTTTACAGGACTAAGTATCACCTCAAATGCAGAAAGACTCTGGGCTTCTCTTTGCTCAGCCCAAAGCACAAACTCCTCCTCGTTGGTCTCTAGCTGATGGATCACCCCTTCCCATCTGACAATTATTTGTGCCCTTAGGAAGTAGAGGCCTGTTTGCTCCCTCAGAATCATAGCTATAAATCCAAAGAAGAAATGAGAACATCAGAAACTTTAAAGATTTCTAATATGGAATGAATGACCTCAACCATGCAATTTATTTCAAAGGGTCTTGGATGATCAAAATTGATGGTTCATAATTAGGAGAAACTGTCATCATTGGTCCACAGGTGGGCCCTTAAAAAATTGGTTTTAATAATATAATGAAGAGCTATGAACCTATGACTTAGTCTAAAAATTAGAACATTACCAATATTAATTATACTTATGTGCTCACCTCACCCCATGATAAACGTTATCCTAAATTTCGTGTTTGTCTCCTTCTTTAAAAAAAAAAAAAGGTGTATTGTTTAAGTTTGTACATTTCCAAATTTTATGAAAAGGGTATCATACACATTGCATTCTTCTGGAACTTTAGTTTTTCACTCACAGTCCTAAGATACATCCATGTTGTATATATCTACAGTTTATTCATGTTTCACTATTTCATAATATTCCATTACATTCCACATTTTTTTAAAAAAAATTATTTCATCTGATATGATTATTATAAGAAGGTAAAAATACTCAGAGAAAAATATTCTGGGTCTTCCTAATTTGATATTTTACAGTTATGGTCCTAAGAACACATAGTAATAAATACTTCAGGGAAAATAAATGGGGTATAAATATTTAGTAGTCACGATTATTAACTGTTTGGGGAATGTTGCTCATTAGCTATAAGTATTCAGAAACCATTTAGCTAGCTAATTAGAAACTGAATCAAGAGGAAAACTTGTGTTTTTAACTTCCAGTGAGAAATTTTACATTTATTATTTCATCCTTTTAAGATCCAGTTCACAAGATTTTTTTTCTGCCCTTTAATTGCAAAGGAACTAGTCAGATTCAGATGTGTCAGAGCTTCTCTTTGTATAAATCCTATAAATCTCGGCATTTTTAGATGTAGATTTTTTAGGGGAGGGGGGTTTATAGTCACAACCAGGAGATGTGACTATAAGAAGGTCCAGAGAGTAGATACTCCACCAAAATACATAGCTCAAATCAGTTGCACAAATCAGTTGCAGAATTGCTCTGCAGAGGGCTCGGAGAAGAACTCAATGTGCTCTGATGTAGTGTAATGAGGTGAAAAGAGAAGATGTAGGAGCAACAGAGAAAGAGAGAAGGCTTTCATAAAAAGCAAAATATCACGGGGGTCCTTGTCAAGGTTATACAGTAGAAATTTGCAGCCTAAAGTAAAATGTATGTACCGTCCTCTGAAGGTCAGGAATCAGATATGAATGCAAAGAAGAACTCCTACAACCAAGCTGTCATAACTTCAAAATAACAAAGCCAAATATTGTGGGAGAACAACTCCGGTGCCTTTAGACCACTGGGGGCACAGGTGTCCTCGAGCAAACGTCTCGGGGACCCAGGACACTTTCAGAAGTGTTTCGTTTCCCATCGCATGTCATCAGGAGGGCGTGGGAGGCAGAGGCAGGCCAGCGCGGCTGCATTTCCGGGTGCCCGCGCAGCTTCATTGGAGTCTCTTCTAAGACAGTCGTCATTTAGTGTATTTTATTCTCAAGATTTTCTTTTAATGACTTTAGTATGTCTCTGAGGGAAAAGAGTGGAAATAAATACCGAAGCTTTGGCATCACAAGCAAGAAGAGGAGGGGGAGAAGATGAACATGAGAGAGTCCAGGGAAGGCAAACTTTTCTCATTTAGCATGAGATGAAGCAAAGGTAGGTAACATTCCTCACCATTGTCCTTGTAACGCTTCTGATGCTCATTCTTCCTATGAAGCACAGCCCCCATTTCTACACTCTTGGAAATAATCGGTGTTTGCTAAAGAAATGACAGACCAAGCAAGCCTCTGAGCTGGGACCCTGTCTCATACCTGGGCCCAGGTGCTCACAGCTCTAGACTGAAGAAGCCAAACTTAGTGGAGCCAGAGTAGCCCAGGATGTTATCTATGCTTTGCCAGTTATCACTAAGGGACCCTGGGAAAGTTACTTAACCTCTCTGGGCAACAATTTCCTCACATATAAATTAAGATACTATTGTAACAATGACCCACTGTGATTAAAATATCTAAGGTGGCTTCCTGCAGAAGGCAGTAGATAAATGTTAATAACTTTCCCTTTTGCTTTACTGATTCCCTGCTCTTGTGCCTTACTGTTGCAAAGATAATTACTCTTAGTAATTGTGCGTATGTGGAATATCCACCATCCTGTGCACGCAGACCGTGAAGATAATGTTACCCAAGGTGGTAGGCTCCTTACACAGCAGATTTCCCTTGGAAACAAATCAGAGGTAAGGCCAGGGAATTAAAGATTAAACACCATATGCACAAATGTATTATTCCTTCCGGAAAGGCTTTCTACCTGGCCAAATATTTTAAAGACTATACAGTTTAGTTTATTATTTGAGAACAACCTAGGCTTCAGGGAGATGAACAGCCACAATCCTACACACTGAGCTGGGGAAAATTAATTTTGGTCTCTTAGTTTTTTTATATATGTGCAAGTTTCAGCAGCAAAAAAAAATCAATAAATGAGCTTTGACCAGATATATGCAGGCCTGAGAGATTTTACCTGATGTACTTCCCATTGATTGCCAAAAACAATAAAAGCATGAGCAAATGCTAACTGTAGCTACCATCAAAATCACATGTTCTCTGGAACTAAGAAAGGTTTCTATTTTCTTATATGAGGTGAGGGGAATTGCAGGACCTGTGAGATCTTACAATTCAATCTCTTTATTTTACAGATGAGGTATTCAAAGATGAAAACAGTCAAACAACTTTTCAAAGTTGAGTCATCAAGCTAGGAGTTGCAGGAGACCCTTAACTGCTTAATCCAAAAAGTTCTAGAGTATAATCAATTCTAAAACCACTGTTTCTTTAGAAGGAAAGAAATGCAAAGGCCTGTGCAATGCAGAATTTTACCACCTGACTATTTCTGGCAATTCCCAGCCCCAAGTGCTTAGAGGTACAAATGCTAGTGAACAACTATGTAAAGTTTGAACAGCCCCCCACCACCTGTCTTCTGGACTGTGCCGGCTGTCCCAAGACAAGACGGATAGGCAATCTTCTCTAATTCTTGCCTAATTCAGGACATTTCCCCCATGCAGCTCCTAGTCAAGCAATATACAGGCTCTCAGATATTTTTCTTATAAGTGCGTTCATAAATGCATTAGAATTATCTTTAGCACAAAGTTTAGCAAGCAAAAAGACTAGGTGTGAATGAAGAAAATAGCATGAAACTCAATGTGGTCTATTAGTTTTCAGGAGTAATCTAAACCCCACAAATTCGAGCCTCCCATTCTAGGCAGCTCAGAAGACCAGCTTCATCAGGGGAACACATAGCAGTGAGCACTCTTGGTGGTCTGCAGAACATCTACACATCCCCTCATTAGCCCTGTGATTTGGGGGAAAACAGCCCTCTTCTCAGCAATCCCTATCACAATACAAATGATATTCTTCACAGAAATTTAAAAAATCCTAACATTCATACGAAAGCACAAAGGCCCCAAGTAGCCCCTTAGAAGTTCTGTCTGCTGTTCTGGCATTCCTCATATTTCATTATCCTCTAATTCACAAACTAAGTACTACTGAAAAATGATTGGATGACTATAATCCCCATCTTCTAGATAATATTTTAAAGTAGAACAATATTTTTTTAAAAGATCTGAAATAAACATGACAAAAGGTTAACAGTTAACTATTGCTGTTTGAGCTAAATGAGAACTTCCTGCATTATTTTCTGTACTTTCTGTATTTTTTTAATTTAAGAGATTATGAGAAGAAAAAGAGGGTGTGATAATAATATTTAAAAGTAGAAAAAAGCTTCGCTGATGTTAAAATTTCAATTTTCAGATTGAAATTTTTGCTGAGATAGACTTACATTTTCTCAATTAAAAGCCTCAGAAATCCTAGTCAGGCTTAATAAAAAAGACATCTGTACACATTCTGGAGAAACTTCGTCAAGGACAAAGAGAACAATTCTATAATCTTCCATAGAGACACAGCAAGTAACTTAAAAAGGAAAAATAATTAGTCTACCATCAGACTTCTCGTCTGCCACATTTGACAACAAATAACAGCAGAACAGTATTTATACACATCCGAATAAAGAAAACTGCAATCCAAGACCACACAGCCTGAATATATATTTGAGGGGGGGAAGATAATTTAGAAACAAACTCAAGAAAGTATGCATACCAACACTAGGCTCTAAGAAAACATCTCAATCAAAAATTAAACAAAAGAAAAGATCTCAAGGAGAATAAAAAACATGTAAGAATTAGTGCTGAAGTAGCATTTTTATATACTAACAAAAAGCTACCCAAAAAAGAAATCAACAAAACAATCCCATTCACAATAACCACAAAAAAAAAATACTTAGAAATAAATTTAACCAAGGAAGCAAAAGATCTCTACACTGAAAACTATAAAATATTGATTAAAAAAAAATGAAGAAGACACAAATACATGGAAAAAATATTTTATGCTCATGGATTAGAAGAATTAATATTGTTAAAATGTCCATACTACCGAAAGCAATCTATAGATTCAATGCAATCCCTATGAAAATTCCAATGACATTTTTTACAGAAATAGAAAAAACAGTGCTAAAATTTATACAGAACTACAAAAGACTCTAAACAGCCAAGGCAATCTTGAACAAAAAAGAACAAAGGTAGAAGCATCATACTAACTGATTTCAAAACCTACTACAAAGCTATAATAAACAAAATAGCATGGTGCTAGCATAAAAACAGACACACAGACCAATAGAACGGGACAGAAAGCCCAGAAATAAATCCATCCATTTACAGTCAACTGATTTTCAACAAAGGTGCCAAGAACACATAATTGGGAAAGAATAGTTTCTTAAATAAATGGTGCTGGGAAAACTGAATATTCACATCCAGAAGAATGAAACTGGACCATCATCTAACACCACATACAAAAATCATCCAAAAATGGATTAAAGATTTAAACCTAGGACCTGAAATTGTAAAACTACTGGTAGAAAACATAAGGGAAAAGCTTCATGACATTGGTCTGGACAATGATTTCTTTGGATATAAAACTAAAAGCACAAGCAACAAAAGCAAAAATAGACAAACGGGATTACATCAAACTAAAAAGCTTCTGCAGAGCAAAGGAAACAATCAGCACAGTGAAGAGATTACCTATGGCATAGGAAAATATACTTGCAAACCATAATCTGACAAGAGGTTAATATTCAAAATATATAATGAATACAAACAACTTAGTAGCTAGAAAATAACTCAATTTTAAAAATGGGCAAAGGATATCAATAGATACTTCTCAAAAGACAACACACAAATGACCAACAGTTATATGAAAAAATGCTCAACATTACTAATCACCAGGGAAATGAAAATTAAAACTACAATAAGCTATCACCTCATACCTGTTAGAATGGCTATAATCAAAAAAATGAAAGATAGCAAGTGTTAGAGAAAATGTCTAGAAAAGGGAATCCTTGTACACTGTTAGTGGGAATGTATGTTAGTGCATGCATTATGGAAAATGACACGGAGGTTCTTTAAAAAATTAAAAATAGAACTACCATATGATCTAGCAATCCTACTACTAGGTATATATCCAAAGGAATTGATATCAATATGTTGAAGAGATATCTGCACTCCCATATGCATTGCAGCACTATTCACAACAGCCAAGATATGGAATCAACCTAAGTGTCTAATAATAGATCAAATTGCTCGGTGGGTAGATTTCAGGTGTTCTCACCACAAAAAGAAAAAAAAAGGTAAGTATGTGATACACATATTATTTAATTTGACTTAGCCATTCCACAATGTATGTGTATATCAAAGCATCATAAGTAGAGGGACCATAAGCATATATAATTTTTGTCAATTAAGAAATTAAAATTTTAAAAGAAGAATTAGCACTGAGCAGTATTTTTTATGAAAATAGATTAAATATATGATAATGGAGTTAAGTCAAAATAGATAATATATATGTGATATGTTTAAAAAGCTTTGTTTAAATAAAGGCATGCTCCAAAAACTAATAATAATAATAATAGTATCTTAAAACTAAAATCCTAAATTGTTTCAACAAACTCCAAAATTTTCAAGGAAGAATAGGGAAATAAACAAATAAATAAAGACAAAAAAGCCTTCTAAATGTCCCATCTCAATTCCGGAGACTGTATGGGGCGGGAACATGGTAGTAAACGCTTTAGTCGGGGAAGTGCCTCTAGATGTCCTTTAATTTGGGTATATCGGTGGGGAAATACAGTTTGACATACGACCGTTAAAAATAGGAAGATGAGCACTGGCAAAATAGACATATTTAATTGAATTAACAATTATTAATATAATGGTTAAAGGAGATTTACAGATTCTCATAAATCCAGTAAAAGTATAGAAGGAAAAAAATAGAAAGTAAAAATATTAAAATTATAATGGAAGATGGAAGAAATAAAATCAAAGACACAAGCAAAAACCATGATGGGCAGATGAAGTTGCAGACTTGGGTTCAGAAAAGTAACAAAGGGAAGCCCAAGTGTAACGTCAGGCTGGGACATCATCCTGGGTTCTCCAGGATGGGCCTGGAGAACCATCAGCGGGCTCCAGGGGAGAGAAATCCTGGTGCACGGGCATTTGGGAATTTTGATGCCATTCTTGAGAATTTCAAAGTACTTAGGGCGATAAACACAGACAATGCCGACACCATAACTTAGATAGGAAGACATAATACTGTTAACACAAGGATGTCAATTCTCCCATGAATTAGCTAAAATTTTAACATAATCCAAATACAAATATCCCTGGGATCTTTCTTGGAACTTTGTATAATGTTTAACATTCACTTGAAAGATTCATTCAAGAAGAGGCTGAAAAAATTTTTTTGAAAAAGAAGAAAACAGGTGTGCTCGTTCTACCGTTAGATACAAGTATGTATCCTGCAGTAGTCAAGGCAGCAAGTTTGAGAGGGTTTTGTCCTGTGAAAAACAAAAGAAACAGGCACCGGAAAAGACAGTCAGATTAAAGGAACACAACCAGAGGGCTTCAAAATAGAACAAATTATGCGATGGCATTAAGTAAATATTAAAAGTGACATTTCAACATCATTTCCCAATGATTTGATAACTTTGGGGTGGGAAAGGGGTTTCAAATGCATTACGTCAAAGCCAGAAAGAGTATAGAAAAAGACTGAAAAATATGACTATGTAAAATTTAGCATTTCTAAAGGAAAGAAACAAAAACGAAACAAAAATTAAAAGACTAATGGACCACTGGGGAGAATATTTGCACTATTACTGTAAAATAGGCGGAGATTAATGTCCTGACCATATACACAGCCATTACAAATCAATAGGAGAACAACCCAGTGGAAAAGCTAGAAAACTATGGCTAAGGCAACAGAGGGAGACTCTGTCTCAAAAAAAAAAAGAAAAAAAGAAAAAAGAAAACTATGAAGAGTGAATCCGTATACATAAATCTAATAAAGATATGGAAAGATGTTCAACTTCGCCAGTAAAAATTACAAATCAATTTAATAAAAATTTATTATATTGATCTTAATTACAAAGTTTAAAAGGCCAGTAAATAGCCAGTGTTGGTGAGGCTCTGGGAAAAGAGAATTCCAATGCCCTGTTACAGAAATGTGAATGGGTACAAATCTTCTGTAGGATAATTTGATCATATATACAGCTTTATATAAATTTGGCTTATATATATATGTAACATTTATATATGTATAAACTGGCTATATAAAATTTGGCTATGTATAGCCAAAATTTATATGCAGCTAAATTTATGCATATAGCTAATTTTATACGTGTGTATATATAAATGTTAAATGTACACATCTTTTAAGCCAGCAATCCCCCTTTTAGAAATAAATCCTAAATTAAAAGATATGCATTAAGATTATTAATTAGATTATCGAAAAACTGTAAATAAATACTAAACAGTTGATTACATAAGTGGAGGGACATCCATACGATTGAATATTATGTAACTATTAAGAACTATACTGAATAGGAGAAATAAAAAGAATTAAGATTTAGAAATGGAAAAATAAAACTAGTAAGGTCAGTAATAAAGTTAGAGTGAGCAAAACAAGAACAGAAAAAAGTATGGCTGCAGAATGTTTTCTCCTCTTTTTAGCACAAGGGAGTGAAGGACAGGGTTCAGGCACCTGCCGAGGTCACACTGAGTCCTCACCTCCAGGTCGCTCCGGCAATGGCCTAGTCTCCCTCTAGTTGTGGCATGATATTAACAAAAAGAAGGAGCAAAGTGTAAATGCTGTAAAGAAAGTTAAAGGTAAAGTCACAAGTGGTCTCCCAGGATTACTTGGAAAAAAGGTCTAGGTAGGAGTTTGGGAGGATTTCGTCCTGTGAAAAACAAAAGATTTTGGAACTGGAAGAAAGAATTTGAGAATGAGTCAAAGTTAATGGAAGCCATGTGTTGGGGCGAACTCCTGGGTATCCCTAACATCTTGTCCTTCCCACTGACTTTGGTCAGGTGCATAAAGACCGTCTATCAGGTTTCAGCGTATTTCCATCAACCCACGGTTCCAACACTAGCAGTGCTCGCTGGAGAACACAAGATACCAGGACTAAAAGAGGAAGGCGCTCATCCTGACGGCCTGCACAGGCTGGCATGGGACTTGCACAATTGGAGCAACTTAGGAATATGTGGAGAAAATGACTGCAAGAAAACTGTCAGCCCATGAATACACAGAAAAAAATTATAAGCGTAAATAGCAAAATGTTAACAATAACTATTACTTTCAGGTGGTGGGATCACAGGTCATTTTCTCTTTTAATTTCTTGCTTCTCTTTTATAGTGAATACGTATTATGTTTATAAGAAAAGGTAATCCATTCTATTTGGTGGGAAAGAAAAGACAGACTAGATTATGGGAAAGACAAAATGTAAAAAGAGCTTGATTTGGGTCCCATCATCTTAAGTCTGTTCATGTTTCTGACATGATACACATACATGCACTATAAAATTCTTAACGCCAAGGCTGTATCATACATATTTATCTTGCTGGGTATACCAATAACGAATAAATAAATGAATTTAGGAATTAATGAAACTGACTCTTTACAACAGGAACAAGATAATTAAATTATATTTCATAAATGCCCTGATTAGCATGGTGTCACAAATCCTGGTTTACTTTTAAACATAGATCTAAACCTAAGGAGTGAAACTATTAGAACTCTAGAGGAAGAACTTGGAAATTCTCTTCTAGACATTGGCCTAGGCAAAGAATTTATGAAGAAGACCCCAAAGGCAATTACAGCAACAACAAAAATAAATAAATGGGATCTAATCAAATTAAAAAGCTTCTGCACAGCCAAAGAAACTGTCACAAGAGCAAACAGGTAACCCAAAGAATGGGAGAAAATTTTCACGTGCTACAAATCCAGGGCAGAAGTTCTTTAAAACCTTTGAGGCTTCTTGAGACAGGTTTTGGTCATCATTTTCTTTTGTTCCATTAATTTGCCATCTTTGGTAGAGTAGAATCTTAGTT
>CAUYSK010105533.1:0-20830 GCA_963575035.1 Avahi laniger
CTGGGAACTGGGACCAATTCTTACTCACCTTTCTACCCAGGGTGCCTGCCAAATATATATAGGCTTAACAAGTGTTATCTGAACTGAACTTTTACCCTGACAGTAATGAAAAAAAAAGTAGATAATCTTTCTTTTTTGTAAATAACCGATAATGTTTTAAAAGGAAAAAGCACACTCCGAACAAACTTTGCAACCTATGCAACAAATTGAGTCCATAAATGAAGGGCATTCATTGTGTGGCTAAAATATGACAAGGAGAAAGTGATTCTTCAAAGTAGCAATTTCTTTTAAGACCAGAAGAAAAAAATTAAGGCATTTCCAGGAGAGAAGGAAAAGCATTTTTTTTTTCTATCTTAATAACACCTTTAGATGTGCTTTTGGTGGTATTTACTGCCTGACAAAAGCCAATCGATTTTTCCTGCTGGTCTGGGCTCCTGCACGGAGGCCAGGGCTGAGACGCTGGCAAACACTTCACTTCCCAAACCATGCTGTGGCCTCAGCTGGGCAGACCTGGCATCTAGCTGTTTGTGAGGTTGATTACCTGCCTCTGAATGGGGCAAAAGACCTGTAGCTTTTTCTGCAAAAATGAAAGGAAGGATTGGCATCTATGAGGACATTAAAGGGTTCCTTACTATCACTTTGCTGGCAGAAACCTTGACATTTCAGTAGAATTTTAAGAAACCTGCTGAGACATGGTTCCTATTGGGAAATTCATGAGCAATTGATCTCATTTCTTGAGCCATTCAAGACAATGTGGCTATTTGGAATCACAGGTATTCAAGGAGGAAAAACAAAGATACGCATGTAGATGTTCATTTCATTGTTATTTATAAGAGCAAAAAATTGAAAATAGCTATTTGAAAGTGGACATATGAAAATTAATTTATGGATAAATTTATTTATATGTTAGAATTTTTTTATTCAATTCAAAATGATATTTGTAAATAGTATCTAAATGTCAGAAAGCACTTTTTATATTATGTTAAATGTGTGTAGAGCCGGATGCAAAATTATATCTCAACTAAGTAAAAACACAAACTAAGAAGGGTTGAATGATTTTAACAATGATTTCTGCTGCATAGTGTGATTAATTATGATTTTTTCCTTTCTTTTATGTTTTTAATGTTCACATTTTCTCTGCCTAACATGTATGCTCTTATAATCATATTTAAAAAAAAAAAACCCTTAAACTATGTGGGTATAGAACTGTCACCAAGCTCCAGGTGTGGTCCAATCAGTGGTACCAGTCAAGGGAAGTCCTTGATCTTGACACCCCGTGTTATAAATTCAGTCTTAGTTTCTTTATTCTTCCCTGAAATAAAGTATGGGTTCAGGCCAGCCATGCCAGCTCAGCCAGTGTCTGGAGTCTTAGCCTGTAGTTGATTGGTACTAGGATCAAAAGTCCTCTGAGGCTTGATTCAAGAAAGTCTCATTAACTGGAAGGAAGTTCTGAGCAGATGTGACATCCTTGAAAAAATAAACCAGATCACAGACAGAGCTGGACCCACACCTGAACTGCTTATAAAATGGGTTTCTGAAAGCAGCAGGGTGTTCAGGAGTGCTTCCCAGAGCACCCTTCTCCCTCTCAGTCTGGGATTACAGGAGTGGGAGGAGGAAGGAATGGGAGACAACAGGGGATGAGTCACTGAGATGCTTTCAGATATCCTCATCTTATGACTTTATCCTTAATGTTGGGTAGAACCACAGAGAAGTACTCAGAAGGCTTTCGTAACTTCCCTGAGTATAAAGGTTTGCAGTAGGATTTTGTCTTGACCAAGGTATCAGAAACATCTAGAGATGGTATTCCTGGTGTTGTATTAATAAATCCAGCCTTAGTGGGTTCCCAGTATTGGAGACAGTTCTGGAAAGAAATAACTGTGCAATAACATGACATGTGTAATAACAAAAGCACATAAATTGTGTGGAACTAATTCATAGAGGAAGGATGTTACTTAGGAGCGCTTCAGCGTATGAATAGAAGCTCACCAGGTAAGCAGAGAAGAATCTGCTGGGAAAAAGACATGAAATATAGTAAAATACATGAAGTGAAAATGTAATAAATGCACCTTTTTCACTTTCAAGATATTAAGACTGTATTCTTGTTTTCTCAAGACTTGAAAGAAACATGAGGCAACAGGTTAAGGCACATTATTGTAGACACTTCCTAAATATTACTAGAATGAATGGACACCAGTTCCTCACTTCCAAATAAGCATTTTTTTGTGAAATATATTTTTTCAATGTGTGTTCAGAACAGCTAAGATGTCTATCTAACACACTACAGATTCCCACAAAACATAAGCAAGAGCACTTATTCATGGTTCAAGCTACGTGATTATACTTGCTTCACAACTCTCATGCTTCTCACTATGTTGAGACAAATGTAGACAATGCATTTTTGGAAGCCATATTTCATATTTGCCTTGGGATGCCTTGTTGGAGGCAGGAAAACATTTTTGCATTGTGTATAAATGGGTTGGATATTGCCCTTCAGGACCAATTTTTATTTATATTATCAAATTAACTCCTTTCTGCAATTAGTGGGTTACAGATGTGGGCAAGTCCTGGGAAATAAAATTATATCTTTGTCTAAATTTAATTTCTGCACAAATTAGGTTGCAGAGGTTGTTCTCTGTGAGAGTTGGGAATAACCTGTCAAATATTATTTGCCTAGGGGTCATGGTTCACGTTTCAAAGCTTCTTTTAATTGGAAATAGATAAAGAACAGTTTGAAGGTATCTGGCTCTTACAAGCTGTTGACATTGAGGGATTGGGTTTAGGAAAAGGCCTGTCCTTGCGATGGCAGTGCTGGTTCGCTATGACCAGGCACACTCTTGCGTTGGTTTTCCTAGAGAGATGATGGATTGTTGTGATATTCATTGAAACTCTGGGCAGATAGTTGTGATGTGGCTGGCTTTTAATAAAGCCAACTTCCTTACCAAGGGACAAAATAAAAATACTTAGATTTAAACAGAACTCACCCTAGAATTGCATATGGTGACCACTTGACCCTGTGGGTGCCCTCACCTTATGGTTCCATATCTGGCTCTGGGCAGGCCTCTTAGATTCCCCTTTAAGCCTCTCTGCTCTGCCTACCCTCTTCCACATTTCAGAACATGCCCTCCCTGGAATTGACTGCCCAAATCTCTAGTATCTTCCTCTTCTTTCTCCCTTGCCTGGGTAACATGAGTCTGCTTGTCTTGTTGACCTTGTTGGTTTCTCTTACTCAGCAAACCCTCCACCATTCCCCTCACCCCTGGCTCACCCTGTTCTGTTACAGTGTATTTCGGTTCTAAAAGGAGACCAGAATGCACAGATGATCTGCGGGCCTTTTGGTATGACAAAGTACATGTGAATCTGTGAGCAGAAAACGCAGAGAGTGTAAGGGCACCAAATGTTTACTTATTTGATAAAACATGGTGAGCCATAGATTTAATCTCTACAAACTGCAATGGAATTAGTTTTCTGATAAGAACATCAGAAACTAATTTTTTCTTGAAAGATGGAATTATTTGCATGTGAAATTGATGTGTTTCAGAAGTAAGAGAGGTTTACTTATTCATTAGATCTGAAAACCAAGAAGGATGTGATGACAACCCAGAAGCTTTCCTTTTCCTAATGGTGAAGAAGCTGTTTCCCATTTTGCGCCACCTAAAGAATATCCTACCATTGGCCCACTTGCTTTTTGTCACCATATTGCCAGTGGACGTGCTTGGCAAGACTAAGCTGAGAATTTTGGCATTTTCATTTTTCCTTCTGGCATGATTTTTTATCAGCCTGCAATTCTGGAATGCATCTCCATGGTATATTTGGAAAATTCAAATTGGCAAGATGATAAGCTTTCAGAATTTCACCAGCTATCCCTTTGAAGGTATTCAGAATTATCAGAGATGCACCATATTGGCCCTTGCTCTTCTGGCCCCCTTGTGCTTCGCAGGTCAGCCCATTCCATTTGGTCAAGTCTGTCAGGCCCCCAGGACTTGCAGACCTTGATTTTCCAACTCTATGAATACAAATCATGGTCAACTATCAGAAGTTGATGCTTTGGAGGAGGCAGGAATAAATACATGGGTTGGAAATCTGTTTATAGATGGGTGTGCATTTTGTGGATCTGGTGTTTGTAGGTATTGCTTGTATTTTAGGCATTTTTGTAGGTAATACAAAAATAGCAAAGTCCAGGGAAAAAACTTTGTTATATTGACTCATATTTCATAACTTAGCCTAGGATGCTATGAGAACAACCTCCTGCTCCAGCCATGTGCTCCAGGTGCTGTGTGGCCATGGTGTGGGGCACTGCTCTTGGTGCTCCCCAGACAGCTCCTCAGTGTGAATCTGAGTCCCTCACTTACTAGATGGCAACTGTAGACACATTACTTAAATGTCTTGGGCCTTAGCATCTCCATTCAAAAATGGGGATTTTTATGGCACTGACCATGGTGAGAATTGTATCTGCATTTGCTGTTAATTCTCCTACATTCCTACAGACTTCCAGGTTTGTTACAGACAGCTCAGCATCCTGGGACCTAAAGATAAAGGGACAGTGTAGCAGCTTTGTATGTTCTGCTCAGGATCATCTCTCTGTGAGAGTGAGGAAAATTGATGCAACTGTCTGTGTATGGGAATATTTCTATGGAATATTAGTGGTTATCTCCTCTTGGGAATAAAACGATTTATAAAACTTACCTTGACCATGTTTAGTTGAGGTTTTGCATGTGTTTTGGTTTTAAAAATGCACCATGTAAAACAGCAATCAGAGGTAACTGTATACAGATCAACACAAATGAAATATCTCTCCAATGTCTTTTGAATGGAATAAAGTAGTTGAACAGACCTGGTGGAGCAGAGTCCCCACTTCTGACTTCATACTCTTGGGAGATAGGGTCTGGCCCAGTCTGTGCTTGGCTCGTTGCTGTTACGAAAGTGATGTCAGTGTGTGTGCGTGCACATGTGTGTATGGCGGGGTGCCTTAAGAATGCTAAGCCATGGTTGGAGGTGAGCCTGCCGCAGTACACAGCCTGCTTGTCTGGAATTTCCTTAAGGCTCAACTTGACCTTAATGACCTCTCCCCCTTCATAAGAACGAATCAACCAAACAAAGTGGGTGCAGCATAGCCACATCATGAGCTATGGGGAGCATCACCCTCTTGTTCATTGCTAGCAGTGAACATGCACCCTGATGAAATGGATGCCCAAATTGTGGAAGCAACCCATTTGGGACCAGGGCTTAGAAAACAGAAGCATTGGCTATTAGTGCCACCTCTCTGAGCTGAGTAAAATGGAATCCCCTCACCCCTTTTTAAATGCTTAGTATAAAAGGTGCTTATTTCAGTTATGAGCCTGCAGGTAGACTAAGAAAAATCTGGACAACCAGTTTAGACATCATTCTACAATAGTCACTGTATTGTCTGATCCAAAAATTCATGCATATCACCTACCAGAATTCTTTTTTAATTTGTGAATTTATTTAAACAGTATTACAAAGGTATAGGAATTAATCATATTTAGTAATAATACATTGAATAAATCATATTTATGGAAAGGAATACAGTTTTATTAGATTGAATCTGCCCAAGAAAATGCAAAATAAATGGCAGTGCCTACCCAGAGCAGAGCAACGAGTGCAGCTTGTGAGGTGTGGCTGAAATGCAAAGAAATTTCTCCTGACTTTTATTCAGATGCCCAGGAGTGATTTCCCCTCCTGAATTTTCTAGGTATTTGATGCTGTGGTTTTCTTCTCCTGTCTGTGGACAGCAGGTAATCTGAATGTGTTCAGAAGCTCAGTGATATGCTGTACGTCACACATTTTGAGCCTGGGCATACAAGTCCATTAGATGTATGCAGAACAGCTTTGTGCCAGTTCTAGGAGCTTGACAAGCAGTAGTCCAAATATCATGCCAATAAAATCTAGGTTTTCATTTCTGAGATTCATCAGCAGTTCTGTAAGCTTGTATATGCTCTTTACACTGCACATTCTAGAACAGGAAAAATAACCAGTAAGGCCAAGTTAATGACAGACCACCCAGTCCGTGATCTCAGTAAGAAAACTACTGGACAAAGTTCCATGGAAAAATTCTTTGGAAGTTTCTTCAAAGATGCTATAGCTATTTTGTATGAAGTGGCCCTTCTGGAAATATAGATGAAGCTGCTTGTTTTCCAAAACTAAAACCATGGTTAGGTAGGTGAACCAAAGAGCTTACTTGCTAGTGTTTGAACAGATGGGGGAGAGGGGAAGGAGTGAGGTGGATCAGATTGAAGGCTAAAAAAAAAAATTCTGTCTACCTTGCAACTTTGTCTTAAAAATGAGCTTTTTATGGAGAAAATTACCTGAAGAAAATGTATGACATTTCACATAGTGTCAATGATAATATTTAATACATGATCTATCTACCTTATTGTTGACAGATCTAATAGCATCTCTAACTACCTAGCACGTATGGTGTTTAAGAACTTGCGTATTCTCTCTTCATAAGCCTGCTCACTGGGATACCTCCTGACCCCCAGACCGTGCTACTTCCCGCCTTCCACTTTAACTTTGGCTTGTGCATGATACAACAGGAATTTGCAGTCATTCAGAATAAAGTGACCTTATTCTGATGTAGTTGAGTCTTTTGTGATGGTTTGGAATAGTGAGGCCCTCCCATTCTCAAAAAAATGCCCTTCTCCACTTTAGACATTGAAGATTAATTTAGGGTTAGTCCTTGTTAGGCAAACACCTCTTAGCAGTAATTCTTAACACCATGGTGTATACAAGAATCCCCGGGAGTGCTTGGAAGAATCTTCCTCCCTCTACCTTCCTTGAGATTCTGGTTTAGGAGGTATGCAGTAGGATCGCCACCAAATGATTCTAATATAGGTGGCCCCTGTGGGTCACACTTAGAGAAACTGGATCTAGAATCCCTTGGTTCAAATCCCAGTTCTGCCACTTTTTATCTTTTTTTTTTTTTTGGCACAGGATCTCACTCACTTTTTTATCTTTGTTACCTCAGTCAAGTTATTTAACCTTTTTATGCCTCAATTTCCTCATCTATATATTAAGTAAAATAATAATTTCTCACAAGGTTCTCAAGAGGATTAAATTGGTTAATCCAGATAAAGTGCTTAGAATGCTACCTGGACTATTAAATTGCTCAGGAAATGTTAGCTAGATCAGTCCAAGAAATTATGGATGTCTTGGAATAGATTGTTTAAATCAGATTGATATCCTGTTAATATATCATTGAGATCAGCTGAGTAATATATTGAGTTATGGTGATGTGTTGGGAGCAGGGAGTTATTTCCTGTAGGACTGCAATGGATTGACGTTGCTCATAGTATGAAAACCAACCCCTTAGCCTGGTCTCACACCATCCTCCTCATCGGTCTCACTGTAATCAGCCACGTTTGGCTTCTTTCAAATTTTCAAAGATGCCACGTTGCCTCCTAGCACAAGCCTAGCACAAGCATGTGTTACGCCTCATGTCTGAGGTCCTCTGCCCCACATTTTCAGTTCTTTAACTTTTACTCTTCCTTTAGATCTTGACTTGAATATCACTTCCTCTGAGATGCTTTTCCTGATCTCATTGACTAAATTAAATCTCTCGGTTATGCTCACAGCACATATAGCTCATAGCTCTGTTTTTATACCCAATATCATGCTTATATTATACTTTAATATTTTTGTTTCTTTTACTAGAGTCTACAGGCTGTAAGGCAGAAACTATGTCAATTTGTTCTATCACTAGCACCAATGTGTAGCATGTAGATACTCACTAAATATTTGTCAAAAAAATTATTAGGGTTTGGTTGAGGGAAGATCTGGTTGGAATGACATAGTTCTGCATAGGAAGAGTGGAGATATGGACAGTCTCAAGAGAGCGACCGTGCAAAGGGTGGGTGGATGTCCCTATGGCAGAGGAGACTTAGGTAGGGCAGGTTAGAGGCGACATTCCAGAAAGGTGGTAGAGAAAACCTGAGCTGTCCCCTTGAGCTGGAGGGTGGAGGTTGTCTGGGCAGAGCTAAGAAAAATTGCCAGTGTTGGAGACGGGTGCCTGGGAGGCAGAACCTGGATGAGAATCCCTTCCTAAGCTCATATGGCATAAAGAGACAAAAGGGCAAACCAAGATTCACATTCTCGAAAAAGAAAATCCAGCATCGATCGAGGCCAGAGCTGAACATTTGTAGATGGATGGATATGGGATTTGGACTGAGCTTTGTTTAGAAATAAAGAAGGCCCAAGGCTACTGTCGCATTTTGTACAGCGGGTGTGTGTAAATGGATAGCTCACCTTGACTCCAAGAACCAGAGACACGCAGGGAGTGAGCCTCAGCCTCCTCTGAAGCCGGGGCTGTGTCCTTATTGCGCTGAAGCTCCCAGGCTTGCAAATGCCTTTATAGAAGAGAAGGTTCTCCTTGAGGTTGTCTTGATGCTAAAGTTGATGCCAATGGGACAGAGAATAATGCCTTTCTCTCTCACTTAAGCCAGAATCATAGCTTTTTTTGATGCTTACCATTTTCCTCCAGTTTTTGTAGAATTGACGGCTTCCACAGACCCTGTGTGAGGTTGCCACCCTCTGATCCCCTTCTGAGTCTGACCAGGATGCGCAGCCTTTCGCTGCTCAGTGGCGGCCCCTGCTGCTCAGGAGAAAGATGGCAGCACATTCAGAGTCAGCGACATTAATTCTGGTCATGCCACCACAGGACTTTAGAGCCAACAGGGGAGGAGGTGGAGGGAATGAAAATGGGCAGAGAAAATCCAGGGAGATCCCCAGTGTTCAGGGCGCCTTGGTGAAGTGCCAGTGCAGAAAAGAGCTGGGCCCAGAGATTTTGTGCTTGCAAAATCTTCCATAAGCCCCCCGCCTAATCACTTCATTTGCTAGGAACCACCGCAGTGCCCTCTGAGAAATACCATTGCAAACTTCTATTTGGGGGCTTTCAGGAATGTTAGACAACAAATATTTGGAAAGATACCCCCCTAATTCTCGAGATTAAAAGTTACAGCAAATTTTAATTAGAGGTGGAGGCTGTTTATGTTTGTTTACACGCTGAGTAGGAATCAGACTATGGATCCTCCCAGGGGGACCCATGCTGGGATGCACTCTGGCATGGAAGCATGCCTGGGTATGTGAGCACGCCTGGTGTGCGTGCATTGTGCAACGCAAGACGGTCACGTGACATTTCTGGACAAAAACTGTACTCGAAGAGAAGGTGGGAGAAAGCAAACTCACAATCAAATAAAAGTAGAGAGAGGGGAAGAGATGAGATTGCAGTTGATTACGGGTCTGGCAGCAGATGTTCTACACGAATCCAACTCGCTGCAGCCAGTCTGTTTCTATGGCAACAGAATGAGTAATTATTGAGCCCAGGCACTCCCCCCTCCTTCTCCCAAAAAGGTGGAGGCTGATGAATATGAACTATCTCCAGCCCATCACCAGCTCTTTCTTTTCCTCCTTCTTCTTCTTCCTTATATTTATTTTTAGTTCTTTATAAGAAAAGGTAGGGGATATTGAGAAGTACCCAGAAGGGGAGCTATATGTTTTATCGATGAAAGAGCAGAGGGCACTAAAATAGAAATGAAGTTATTATTTTTCTCTTGTGATACTATAAGAGAAAAGCTCTCCTAGAAAAGCCGATGATCTCTGAAGATGCTAAATAAATGAGCAGGAGTTTCCCTGGAATGGAGGCTCCCTTTGATTGGCTGATCTTTCCACGACTCCTGCCAATCGGAGCACCCCTGGGCTCCAGCTCCATAAACATAAGCAAAGCTACATGCTTATTCTTCTGGACTTGGAGTGTATACCATTCAAAGGTGTGCGGCGGGTCTCTGTTCACATGGCTCGACTGGAAACCTGTTTCATGAACACGCTTATTCAGGAACCATCTGGTATTCCGGCACATTGTTCTCCTAGGGGACGACTCTAAGTCATTTTGTGGTAGCAGCAGCTTAGAAGCACTATTTGTAGTTGGGAAAGATGGATTTACGGGAGCTCGGTGAGTAAACCTCTGTCTTACACATCTGTCCGCTGGTATTAGCAGCCTGAGCTAAATGTAGCTTTGTCCTATTGTCTGCCGAGAAAACTGAATTGGAACAAGCACATGGAAGAGCAGGCATTCAAGGGTTCCCATGATGTGGGAGACTCTGAATTCAAAAGGTTGCATGCTTTGCTTGGGTCTGATCGGATTTGTAGTTGACTGTAAATTATACTTGGGCATCGGTTGTCTAGTTAAGATTAGTGTGAGCAGCAGAGTTCTGCTTTATGTCCCAGGGTATTGATCCATTTCAAAAGAAAATGCTTTTAAAACTAAATTACTAAGAGTCAACCCTGTGGATTGCTGGCAAAGAGAGAGAAAGGTGCAGGCACAGAGCCCAGAGCTGCTTGATTGTGTTGCTGGTGTTTGCATTGTCAAGAGAGATGTTATTACAATGGTCTATCAAACATTTCTCCAGACCCCCAGCCACGGAAGGAAGCATCTCTTCTCCGTACGCCGCTGTTCTCTTCTTGGGAAATATATAACTGAGCTAGGTCATGTCCCTTCCTTCTTTTATGAAACTCATCTCCAAATTGAATTCTTTTAAAATTAATTGCACAGATGAAGTGCAATCAGAAAGATTTTAGCAGTCAAAAAGCACGCTTTGAAATGACTCTATTTTTCATCCTTTCAAACCTGTGAAAACCAGAGAGGGTTTGCAAAGTTATATTCAAGGATTGGCGCTTTGCCAGGGAAGGGATGCTCTTAGCTATTGCTCTGTTCCCTGGGGTTTAATTTTCTGACACTGGTGATGAAATTTTCAATTTCGTTGGGTAGAAACAGGAAGAACAAGAAAGCAGTGCTATAAAGAGGCGAAGGGGGGGCAGAGTGGGAAACGAGAAACTCTTTGCCTTTAGGGATCCTTCTAGCTGCAAACTTAAAAATGTGAGGCAAGACGGAACCCAAGTCCAGTGCAGGATTCCAGGGGAGCTCTGATACATCCTAATGTGGGGAGGAAAGGTATTGCCTTTGGTTTGGGTGCAGAGAGTGGGGGCCAAACTTGGAGCTTCTATCTCTGCCTAAGATCTTTCCTCCTCTCTCTGTCTGCTGATTTTGAGGATTCATCACTGTTGCTTTTTTAAAAATGTAATTTCCTATCTTGTATGCCAGAAAGTGTTACAGCACACTTGACGTCTTCTATTTACAGTCCACTTGGGTTCAAAAAATGGAGAGAGGAAAAGAGAATAAAGCATCATTATCTGGTTTATAAAGAAGTGTACATGAAGTAGCCATACAAGGGAAATCTTACTGGCCTGTCCGTTTTTGTTTTTGTTTTTGTTTTTGTTTTTGACAGAGAAGCGTGTAGGGGGTCTTCATGTGACTCTAGAATGAAATCTGCTATGTCTTAAATGGGCTCTGTGATGAATGGTTAAAGAAACAAAAGAGCTAAGAAGGTTCTGCCTGTAGAAGACTCAAGGCGAGGGTGGTTGGGTGTCTGGGAGGGACCTTCTACTCTGCCCAGTAAAGAAGCAGAGCTAATGCTGCCGAAGGAAAGGCAGAGCTTCCTAGATGTGGGTGACAGTGCACACCTGGGCACTTGAGCAGGTCAGTGACCTGTTCATTAGCCGAGGGCCTTTCTGGAGATGTAGGCTGGCCTCCGATCCCACGCGGCTCCAGGTGGTTGGAGGCGCCTCTGTGCATGTTAATGCTTACTGCTGCACCTCACTCCTCGATACACCTCAGTGCGCAATTTAGAGGAAGTCTGATTTCTGGCAGGTGTACATTAAGTGACAGTCATCTCATTAGAGTGACTGTCCATCCTCTTTTGGCCCCTTCTCTCCCCCAGGAGTGTCACTTCACATGAGTGGTGCCAGCACCTGTTGGCAAGAATGAGAGAAGAAAGCAGCCTTCTATGGAAGCAGTAAAAATGTAAAAAAAAAAAAAAAAAAAAAAAAAAAAAAAAAACTAAAACAGTATTTGTTAAGAAATCAGCATTCTTTGTAAGCAGTAAAAATTTAAAAAAAAAAAAAAAAAAAAAAAAAAAAAAAAATCTAAAACAGTAGTTCTTAACCTATTTTTGGATCATGGAACTCTTTAAGAATGTAAAAACTATGAACCTCTTCGCTGCCCCCAAGAAAATACATTTATGCACAATGACATGCCACTTTGATGACAAGCCATTTCAGGGTAAAGCGCAGATCCCAGTGCTGGGGGCATAGCCAAGAATTTATTATACCATGACGTTCATCAGCTCCTTTCCTCAAATGGGTCCACTAAATACGGCCGCAGCTCCATCTCCACCAACTGCTCCCTCAGTGACGCTGGTACCTGAATGAGGTCCTGGGCATTCTCATTTACAGCTCAGATTAAGAAGTCTTAGAAATGGTTCTAGAACATGGTGTTTTTCTCACTCCTGAACTTGGAGGGTTGATAAAACTCTAGTTATGGGACTTGAAATGCAGGTCTTCTTTCACGTACCAGAATGAGAACTGTGCACTTGTAAATATTCTGCTCATTCCTGAAAGAGAAGGCTTCTTCCCACTGCCTCCTCCTGGCGTTTGTAGGATGTAGGACATATCTGAAGGATAAATGTAAAGATAAAATAAAATGAATTCCCCTAGGTTTTCCAATGCACATCAGAGTGGCCCAATATAAGTCAAAGAAAATATAAATAGTTGAATCCAACCCCTGAAACTAAGCATGGAGAGTTTGAAAGCTGAGAGTTCTCCCAGCAATTGAAATAAAATCAGTCACAACAGTAAGAGCTAAACTGTGTTTAGCATTTACTGTGTGCCGGCACTTTTCAATACCTGTTATACGTAGATGTTATAACTCATTGAATCTTCCAGCAGCCCTAACAGAACTATTTTTATGCCCATTTTATAGATGAGAAACTTGAGTTACCAAAATAGTAAGGACCTTGCCAGTGTTTATCCTTCTAGGAGCTGGCAAATGCTTGCTGTTTAACACATGTCCATTTACTTGCATTCGCATATGGAAGTAGAGGGAGTGGGTGAGGGGAGAAGATCTCATCAGCCTTCCAGTCTGCCTAATGGAGTCAGGCCACGGGTAGTTGAACTAAACAATCATCACAATCATTAAAGTCAAATCCAGCAGGCATTCTGGGATGGGCGGGTGAATTATTAATCATGCCACTTAGGAAAAGGAGGTTGAGCTAGCGAAATAAAAGCTCATCACAAAACGCCCCACTGGTTGCCCCTTATGTTACTACCTGAGGCACCACCTCATTGCTGCAGTGTTTATTTGACTGGTATGAATTGGTTCAGTTTACACAGGAGACCAGCTCATCCTAGGCCACTGGGATAGGTGGCAGGTCCAGTGTCCCATGGCTGCCCTTTGCTTGCATTTGCCGGGAACAATTTGCAGTGGCCAGAGCAGTGACAACAGTCACAGAGAACCAGGAACAAGAGGGAAGCCAGTTTGGGGGAAACACATGACCTGCCATGGCCATGGAAGTCACCTGGGCTGCCATGCTTTCTGAGGCCTTGTGAGCAGCAGGGATGGGCCCAGCTCAGAAACAGACACTGCCTCCCAGAGTTTTAGGTAGAGCTGATCGCTGCTAGGGTAATGTGGAACTGGATGGGCGTGTGAACCCTCCACCCTCACTCGGCCAGAGAATCTCCACTTCTGTCTGTGTTATGCACACATTCACGGTGAAGGTATATTAATAAAAAATGAGAGGGAAGGGGTTAGGCTGCAAGAAGGAAAAAGAAAAACTATTGATGTCATCAATATTTCTCATATGACACATAAAGAAATAAGCAAGATCACATTGCTGAGTGGAAAAGGAGTCTGTAGGGGTCCTAGTAGCAGGTTTTAAATACACGAGTTATTTGCTATGCCTGCCTAATAGTATACACCTTCTAGTATTACACTAGGTATGTATACGTGTAGAAGACAATCTTAATAACTATACCAAAAATGTGCTACAGGGAAAGATCTCTTTTTAGACCAATGCTGTCCAATGGAAATACAATGCAAGTTATGCACATAATTTTAAGTTTTCTAACACTTACCTGAAGAAAGCAAAAAGAAATGTCAGTTAATTTTAATAATATATATTATTTAGACCACTGTGTCCACAGTATTATAATTTCAACGTGTAACTTACAAAATTATTAGCAAAATATTTACATTGAATTTTTTATGTTAAGTTTTTGAAATCCGACATGTGTTTTACACTTAGAACATAACTTGGATACTGGATTTTCACAGGAAATCTGTATTTAGCTCTCATAAAATTCATAGTTATAAAAGTAGATTCATGTGCACAAGTTGTTCCAAACGTACATCAAAGTTTTCCAATAACTGAAATGAGTATTGGCTTTAAAATTTAAATTAGCTAAAGTTAAATGCAATTTAGAATTCAGTTGCACAGTCACACTTGCCACGTTGTTTCCCGGCTTCCCCGGCCACATGTTGGGTGGCTACTGTACTGCTCAGTGCAGTACTAGACCACGAGGACTCTCCTCGTGCACTAGGCCCGTCACTTCTCCAGCTGTGTCGTTGTGCCGTGGCACCTTTCTCTCTTTTACCTCCATGCGGGACCTGGAAGACTTTAACCTTTGCTTTTACCATTTCCCATAGCAAACTCAGCATGTTTAGCTAAATCCTGTATCTCCACTACACCATTTGGCAAGGGGCATTAGAAGGTGTGCCCTTTCCCGTTGCAGAAAGTCAACACTCATCCATTTGTGGCATTTTCCAGTCCCTAAATATCTTGGCTCTGCCACTTTGCTTTGAGGCCACCTTACTCAACTCAGTACAGAACATGGGTTTAATTTTAATAATAAACAAACCATGACTGAGAAGTTAACTTTGTTGCAAACAGATAAGTTTTTATAAAGACAAGTATGAATTAAGGCTAAGGGCTGATTTAATTGATATCATCTTATTCACTTCTGCAACTTTTGTTTTAGCTAGAACATATTGACTAAGTAGTTCTTTTGGTTAATTTGGCCTTAAAATCCTTACCGTCAAAACCAGATATTACCCTATTTATTCACTTCCCAAAAGATTTTTTTAAAGGTAAAACCAGCCATGAAAAGGTAGTTAATTGCTTCAGTAACTAGATCAAAACAGTGCTGCAAAGCCTTCTTAGAGGCATCTAGGCCCAGCCTCCTCGAGATGCCCCAAGCTCACAATTTTAGCCAAATCTGGCAGATGGAAGGTTGAAGTTCTCTCTAAGCTTAGTCCTCTTATATTTTCCTTCAATAAAGAGCTCTACTAGAAATTCCATGAAACTTTGAGAAAGTGAAAAAATTTCCATGCAGTTGAATACCATCTTTCACATCAGGGATGCCTTCTGGTCCAGCAGTCCCTGTTTTCTGCATGTTGGACAGAATTCCCAAGGAGAGCACCTAAGCACTCAACAAATGTTTGTTGGGGTAAATTGTGTGGGTCCTTTACAAATTCTTTCTTTTCATAGCATGACTTAGCCTTCTTTCCTGAGGCAACACTGGTGGACCAAGAAGATTAAACCATAGACAGGGTTGAATCTATGAGTGAGATGAGTTGCTTTGCCTGTCTGCTGATGTTTGTCCAAGGCACAGACAACCACTCTCAATCATGAATGGAGAGAGGTGCTTTGGGGTTTCAGTGAGTGCAAAGACATTGGGAAGTAGCTGAACATCACATATGTAAAATTATCATTATAATATGTGTCTTTATTACTGTAGGATTTTGAAGTCAACTAATTTGCTAGCTTATTACAAGCAATCTGGAATATTCTAGAAATCAAGGACTTTAAAAGTATTCATATGGATGACACAGCAGTTATCTAGAATCTAAGGCCTTGGATTGTTGTTTGTAGTTTAGAAACTAAATTTTGCAAGTCATTTAACCTTTGTGCTCCTCAGCATCTTCACATGGGTAAAGAGAAGTTTAGACTTGGTGACATCCGTGTCCCATATGCATCAAACTTCTGAAGTATCTATCCATCTATCCTCTGTGGCCCATGTTCCATTGATCATAAGTCTTTCCCAGTGTATTTAGATAGAGCCTCAGAATCCTTCTTAACATGGCATTAAGTCAACCACTAGTGAGATACCAGAATTGGCTTACAGCTGAAACTGATTCTTCCTCCCTCCCCTTTGTCCTTCCCTCTGCTCTGTGCCTTGTGCAAGTCTCTGAAAAGGAACATGCAGGGAGTCACATTAGTATGCATGGTTTTGGTGATAAGGCAACGACAGCTCTTTACTCATCCTCTTGCTCAGCTGTTCCGTGGAGGTGTTGCCATCTGACAAGGAGGGCTGCAGCCTGGCACTTCGGGAGCTCACTTTTCTTTTCCTTTGAGCTGTAAGTGATGAGAGACCTGTCAAGGAGAGCCGTGCACTGGCATCATTCCCAGACCTGGAAGCATAATGAAATAAACTTTCATTCCAACTCGGTGGGAATTCTTGCAGCTGAACATTTCAGATAGCATCTGGGGCAGTTCTAACATCCACTTGCCCGGTTGGAAAGAAGCACCCACCAGCTGATGGGATGAGGCCTTCATCCTGGCAGCCCAAGCCAGGGCTCCGCAGCACACTCGGTTCTAACTAGAGTCAGCCAGGCCCCAGGTCTCCGCAGGAGAGACGGATCTCACTCTTTGTCTAATGGGTCAGCAATTTGAAATCAGCGTTCAGAAGTTTTATCACATGCAAAGAGGGATATCAAAGCAGCAACTGGTTTGAAACCCACCAACGCTGGTACTGCCCCTAGACCTGGACTACTTAATGCTAGGGGTTCCATTGGCATCTGGTACTCATGAGAGCAGCAGCAGGGCCACATGCTCTGGCTTTAGGCAGTGATGGGGACAAGGGGTAAAAGCCCCAGTCTAGACTCTGTGGGCTAGGCTTGGACATCTCTGCAAAATGGACACAAGGAGCTTTGCAAAGATCCCCTGATGGGCCATCCTTCTGTCCTCTCTAAAATTACCTGAGAACTGGGTAGATGGACTGTTTAATTCCTCTGAACCTTAGTTTCCTCATCTGTAAAAATAGCAGTGGGCACATTTCTCATGGGGCTATTTAAGAATGAAAGTTAAGTAAGAGTGGTGCTTGTGTGAGTGATCAGTAAACTGTAATGTGTTATGTAAGGAGAAAATAGAATGATTACATTCCTTGGGTGGGAGCCATCCATTTTTCATGTCTCACAGAACGTCTAGTTCCTCCCTTTTCTATGGAAGGTTCTCTCTGCTCTCAGATCATTCTCCTAAATCCTCAGAGACTACCTCAACCCTACCAGTGCTGGAGCCCATCCAGAGAGAAAGACACTGTGTTATATAGGCCAGGACCTGGGCTCAAATCCCAGCTTAGCCACCAAGCAAGATTTAGATTTTTGCCATGTTGTCTCTCCAGTCTTTAGCATTTGTCTCTCATAGATAAAATATAGATAACATCTACTCTGCCTGACACAGAGAAATGTTTAGAGAACACCTGTATTAATATATCCCATGTGCTTTATGGATTTTAACGTAAGATATTACTATTACTGTTTCAAATCTAGTATCTCCTAACAACTCAGCCTTGTATATTGAGGAGGAATAATTGGAAACCTATTTCTAGGACAGTGGTCCCCAACCTTTCTAGCACCAGGGAGTGGTTTCATGGAAGACAGTTCTTCCGCGGACCAGAGTGGTGGGGATGGTTTGGGGATGATTCAAGAGCATTGCATTTATTGTGCTGTCAGACTCTTTGCTAATGATAATCTGTATTTGCAGCCGCTCCCCAGCACTAGCATCACTGCCTCAGCTCCACCTCAGACCATCAGGTATTAGAGTCTCATAAGGAGCGCCGTAATCCAGTTTCAGAGGACATTAAAACACATCATCTGGGAGCAGCACCTGCGGCTCTCCCAAGCAACTTTTCCCACCTACTCTTCTTCTTCTTGACGAAAGAAAGGCCTCTTCTCACCTCTGCCAGATCTTACTACAATGTGTTGCCCAATTATATAAACCTTCTCTGAGAGCCCAACAAAGGGACTCGTGACAGATCCTTTAAATAAGGATCCGTCAATGAGTCCTGTCTCACTAAGAGATACGTTCCCAGAGAAATCTTTCTCTTGAGTTTAGTCATTATTTATCAAAATTGGTGACACATTTATGTTTTAATTAATTCATACTACTAATAATTGTACTGTTAAACTCAATCAGATGAAAATTTTTGCTAGAGCCTTCTGTTCACAGAAAGTGTATTTTCAAATTAGATTTTAGTATATATGTGTTTTTGTTTCAGAGATGTGTGATAGGATGATTAAGAGTTGACTTTTAAGCATAAAATTCCATCATGGTAAAATTCTGTGTGAGCAGAATCGAGGTAGAGTGGGAAAAATAAGAAATTGAATGGGAACGTGGGCTCTAGGACAGGCGCTGGCAGACAGTGGCCCGCGGGCTCATCCAGCCACTGCCTGTGCTTGTCACTGAAACAGGACTGGAGCACCGCCGCGCCCTTTCCTCCTCATTGTCTGTTGCAGCTTTCGCACCGCAATGGCAGAGTCGAGTAGCTGTGACAGAGACCGCTTAGAAAGCCTAAAATATTTGGTATTGGAGCTTTTCCATAAAGAGTCCACGACCCCTATTCAAGGAGGAAAAGGATGATTGTAAAATTTCCAACTATTTAAGAAGAGCATATTTGTGTATTTTTAAATGAGTAATTATGGATCTCAAATCACTTCTGTATGTATATCCAAAGGTATGTTTAAAAGAGTGATGCAACAGTTTTACCCTTTAAATGTCAATATTGTAACACACTGAAAATTATATCCTTTGAAACTATTTCAACTTTGATGAAAAATATTAACTGTCCACTTAAAAATGTGTGAAAGGTACATAGATTTTAAAAAACAAATAGGGAGTGGGGAGACCACAGCCCTAGAACAGTGGCCCCCAACCTTTTTGGCACCAGGGACTGGTTTTGTGGAAGATACTAATAATTTTTCCACAGATAGGGGCGGCGATGCAAGTGATGGGGAGCGTCTGTAAACACAGATCAAGCTTGGCTCCCTCGCCCGCCACTCACCTCCTGCCGAGTGGCCTGGTTCCTAAGTTTCATGGAGACAATTTTTCCATGGACAGGGTTGGAGGGAAGGAGTAAGCAGAGCTCAGGTGGTGATGTGTGGCCTGGTTCCTAACAGGACACGGACCAGTACTGGGCCACCACCTGGGGGTTGGGGACCGCAGCCCTAGAAGACAAGATCACAAGAGTGACTTCCATGGTTCAAGACCCTCCTAATGCTGGGCAGGAGCTTTTTCTTTCTCATGGAGCAAATTAAGGCCCATGTGGGTATCCCATCCCTCACTCAGCCTGTTGCAATCTGGAGTGGAATCTGATAGAAACGGGGGGCTCTAACAGGATGTTGTCAAAGAGTGGTCCCTTAAGTGTCTAGTCTCAGTCACGCAGATCAGAAAAATTCTTCTATACATTGGCTCTTCTATCAGCCAGCTGCAGGGGCAAAAAAGCACAGCAGTGTCCTTCCAGGAGGTAGTAGCTGGCCTTTATTAGGATGCGACCGGAGCCAGTGCCGTGCTCTGACTGCACTGACTGTGAGTTACACCATTCAGGTGGACGTTTAAACCTGCTTAGAAACCTTGATGCATTTTATGGGTTAAATTATGTTCCCCTCAAAAAAGATTTGCTGGAGTCCTAACCTCAGATGTGACCTTATTTGCAGATAAGGTCTTTTCAGAGGTGGTTAAGTTAAAATGAGGCCACTGGATGAGCCCTAATCCAGTGTGACTGGTGTCCTTATCAAAAGGGAATATTTGGATGCAGAGACTGACAGACATAGAGGCAAGATGCTGTGCAGAGGCCCAGGGAGAAGACAGCCAGCTACAAGGCAAGGAGAAAGGCCTGGAACAGATGCTTCCCTCACAGCCCTTGCTGACACCTCGATTTCAGACTTCCAGCCTGCAGAACTTTGAGACGACGAATTTCTCTTCATTCCTATTCATAAACCACCCAGGCTGTGGTACTTCATCATGGCCCTAGCAACTGAGAGAGTGCACTCAAAAGCACAGAGATGTTTGTTTGTTCTAGCTATGTTGTGAAATTACTGCGTGCCATGGACAGTCAGGACACAAGTTTTGTCAGAGTGCATCCAAAGACGAATTTGAACCAGAGCTCTTGTGTTCAAACCCCGCTAGCTGTGTGACCTCAGGCCCAAATGGAAGAATAATAATACCTACCTCTTAGGTTATTGTGAGGACCAAGTGAGTTAATAATGTGTAAAATGCTCAGTGCTTGGCACATAATAAGTGCTCAACAATGAAACCTTCATTGCAATTATTGGGGAACCCAAAAGCAACCTCTGCCTGAAACCCCCACAGGCCCATGAATGGCCCAGCAAGTATGGCCCCATGCTCCCCTAGGATTCTAGACATTTTATTTGTGAAAATACCATATAAATGTCAGAAGGGGGTTAAAAAAAAACTCTGATTGTCTTTTCTCTTGTTTTATCCTGTCTTATTCTTGGAAAAGTTAATATTTGAGAAGAGCTAGCATGTCCTATTAATCCTTTTTAAAAAAGGGATCCACTGTGGCACCAGTTGGCAGTTAGGTTTCATCAGTCACTTGAGATTATGGATTAACTCACTGATCTTTTTGCCCTTCGAGCTAATTAGCCTTTGGACAAATACAGCTAGTCACAGAGGGCAAACACAGCTGACCAAACACATTTGGAAGAGTAAATTCGGTGAGTAAATAGCGCCAGGCTTAGGTCTCTTGGTAATACTGCTTTTCTGTTTTCGAATTTTTTTTTTTTTTTTTTTTGAGACAGAGTCTCACTCTCTTGCCTGGGGCGAGTGCCGTGGCGTCAGCCTAGCTCACAGCAACCTCAAACTCCTGGGCTCAGGCAATCCTACTGTCTCAGCCTCCCAAGTAGCTGGGA
>CAUYSK010105534.1:0-25306 GCA_963575035.1 Avahi laniger
AACTTAAAAAAACTGAAACCAACATAAGTTCATCTCAGACTTGGCACAAAATAGGCGCTCAATTCACATTGCATTAAATGATGGATGGAAGAATGCTTTCATTATCCAATCTTCACACAGCTTATAGAATAAGTATACAGACTCTTGACAGAGAGGGGGGCGCGGGGAAGCAGCTGCCCCAAAAGGAAGGAGTTTTTAGTCTTATGAAGTCTCACTTACTGAGGGGAGGCATATAATCCAAAAAATTTTAATCTCCTGTTCTTGCTCCAGTAAAGTTCATCTCAACTTTTCATCGCTTCCATTTAAGAACGGCTCTGTCAGGCATGAATGTGCACATGAGATCTGTCTGTTTCCACACTCATTTTGGCTTAACTTCACCAGCGGAATAAAGTACAATCCCCTTAGCAATTCATTGCTTTCACATTCCAGCCTGAAACCAATTTTTAGGACCGGGACTCCACAGCTCATCCCAATTGTACCTGTATACACTGTTTCACCCTAATTGGACTGTTTGAAATTCTTCAAACATAACAGATATCTTCCTGCTTCCAGGTTTCATTTTGTTTATGCTGTTTCTGCTGCCTATACCCAGACCACACCTATTCATTCTCAGGGCCCATCCCAAATGCCATCATAATGAATTCTTCACTCACTTCACATGCAGAATAAACTAATTGTACTCAGCTCTGTCACAACACTATACATAGCTCTTTGTTCTTTATTTTGTCAGGTGTTATCTGACATTTTCACGGAACATCCAGCCTCCTCATCCCACCTATGATCCCCTCTCTCAAGGGGATAAGAGCTGCATCGATTGTGTAACCAAATGACATTACATTTTCTTCTCCTGTAGAATAAAATCTCATTTTATTCCCTGTCATCTATCTACATTGGCTATAAAAACTGAGATTATCTAAATAATTTTAAACCGTTTTATAAAATGAAATCTAGATATAATTAAAGGAAAAGATTGAGAAAATTGGTATGTAAATATATGTCCTGTTGAAAATCTCTAGGTAAAGGTAAGTACTCGGATATTTTAGAGAGGAAATAACAGGGTGAATCTTTAAAGAGACATTTTAAAAAGTAAAGGCCATGTTAATTCTCATTTTGAAGAACAGGATGGACTGTCTTCTTAAATTTTCAGAAATGAGAGCTTTACTGTGACTCTTCAAACTGCAGTTTCTAACAATTTATATGATAGAAAATTTTCACTGAAGACAACCTGGGACCAGAGCCTACCTTATACAGTTGAGAAAAATGTGCATGAGCAAGACAGAGTTCAGAAGTAGGTTAAAATACCAGAAACATTTTATATCTGAAACTCTTAAGAAAAGTAATATGAGGAAGTTACCTTTTCACATAAAGTAGTTAAAGTCAACATTTGTCTGGTCTAATAGAGCAAGTCTTTCCATAGAGAAGTGAAATTAATTAAGAGACACTAAGAAGTAACAACCTAGGGACCAAAGTGACTGAAAGAAAACATACAATGAAAATCACTCTTCAAAGGCTCCGAGGAGTTCTTCAGAAAAGAAATTCATTCATCTTTGTTTAACCAGCATTCCGCAAATTTATTTAAACTTGGAACACTGTTATTTTTCTGCAAAGCAACCTACACAACTGAGTTTAGGGAATTCTGCCCACCAGGGCTCTCCAGATGTTTACTTTAGCCAGATCCTACTTGTTTGTGAGTGAAGGAGTAGGATAGGTGCAAGTACCAGCAAAGATCTCTGAACACCGTGGGTGTGATCAGGGACAAAGGGTTGAGTTCTTACTCAAGCCCTACTCTTTCTAGTCGAATTAGACTATTCTCACTCAGCTCTCCATCAGCTCTTAATCACGCAAAAACTTGAAGGCAAAGAAAAGATAAAGAAGATACAACATTAGAGAAAAGAGAGAAAGAAGAATGGAGTATCAAGATAAAGAAATGGCTTAAAAACCATATATCAACAGCAAAACATTAAAAGAAAAAATTGCCGACAGATGTAGCCAGCTAAAGTCTAACTGAAGTTTCAGTGGCAGGCATTTCATCTGTCATATCAAAACATTTTCAATACCATCTACCAATACAGCACTAAATTCTGGACTGCCATTAATGTCAACTCATTTATAATTTTGGCCTGCAGCACTACAAAAAGGCAGATGACAGCCTACTATTTCACACCTGCTGTTGAAATGAATAAAAATGACTGAAACCCTTAAAAGCAGAAGAAGGAGAAAGGAGAAAAATAAAGCCAACAACACTGTACAATAAGGCTGGATAGAATCCCCTGCCTGCCTTTAGTTTTGAATACCAGGCTTCAGCCGATGTGTCCTTTGCAGATCTAATAGCGATAAGTGCAGTATAGCTTAGGTAGGGAAACTGACCTGCTTGGGAATATTTCTTCTCGTTTTGATTATTATTATTTTACCCACCCATTGCATTTCAGGCCTTATCCCTGTCCACACTTTCTCTCTTTGGCCTAAATAACTATGATACACACTTTCTGTAACATCCCTTTGTGAACTTTGTCACATGTGGAATTGGGAATTTTTTTTTTTAATGGACCTCAAAGATTGGAACTATTTTTGTACTTTATTTGGATGTTCTTTACTGTTCTCTCCCTAAGAGTGGGCAGCAAAACATGGGGACCATTGAACATTAGACATTGGTGTGACTTCTGATCTTGCTTTTTTTAATCTACCCATGGAATACTAAATACAACTCTAAATAATTAGATGCTCTGGTGGTTAATCTTTAAATTTGCTTGATCTGGCCAAATGTAGTTATGATAATGTCCAAGGAAGCTGTCCCAAAGTGTGGATAGCACTTCCCTACTTTTATTACAATATGAAGATACTATTTGTCTATTTCAGTGTCTTGACATTTGCACTGGCAGTAGTAAAGCAATGGTAGGTAAAGCTGCTGGTTCCTAAACAAATAATAATTTTGTCTTGATATTATCTAATAGCTTCAGCTGAAATCTCAAATATTCATGAATCAGTGATTTGACCATTTTAAGAAAAAAAGTAAATTTTTAATACATTCAGATTATCTTGATACAGCACAAATCCAAATTACATAGAATGATATTGAATGGAAACTTCCACTCAGATTAAATCCAAAACCACAAACCTGAAAACAAGTCCCACATACACACTATTCTAAAGGCAGTCAAGTACCATGCATGTCACCATCTTTCAGCTTATCTATAGAGAAGATGAGAAATTTACTCAGTGTCGATCATAAGAGAGAATGCTATGACTTTTTATTTTCTCTCTCTTTTAGGAAGGTAATGCTTCAATGTTTAACTCTTTGTAGAAAATGGTGGTGCCTACCAGAAAACTGCATCTCATCCCCTGGTTAAATATCTATTCAAGCATAGCTCTAGCTGATCTATGGACCTATTTGAGCAGGAGAGAAAGAGTTGGAGAAAATCTGTAGGGCAAAGGAAAAGGGAACCCTTGCATTCACATCATTGAAGTAGCCAAAGTGTCTTAAGTGAATTTCCCATGGTCAACTTAATGCACCAAGCATACATATGCTTGAAATGACTTGCATATCTGAAAGCCATTTCTGGTACTAAAGAAATCCCCAATGGTAAAAAGCCTTGGGGTATACAAGGAATCTTTAAACAGTTCATAAAAATGCATATTATGAAAAAACTATGCATGGATTTAAAAAATAATTTTGCACCAATCTAAACTTATACTGACTCATTATAACATGTTTTAACAGGATCTAGTTTGAGGTCCTAAGAAGAATGAGACAGTAGTATGAAAAGAGCCCCTAACGAACAACATGAATACTGCTAAAATTGAAACAAGAAGAAACATCAAATCTAGGTAAAGCTTGGGTGGAAGAATGGTAAAATTGCTGATGTTTTACGAGAATTTTACAGGGACAATGCCCCAAACAAATCAGAAATTTACAAATATATAACTCATTTTATGAAGAGGTGAGATGGCATTGAAGATGAAGCCCACAGCAGCAAAACATCAATTTTCAAAAAACAAAAATAATAATAATAATCTTATTCATACCCTAATCAAAAAGGACTGACAACAGTAGAAGCAATAACAAATACCACAAATATCTCAATTGGTTTAGCCTACACAATTCTGACTGAAAAATTGACATTGGGCAAACTTTCCACTTGATGAGTGCCAAAAGCATTTCCCCAAGATCAGCTGCAGAGTAGAGCAGAGTTTTCAATGGAAATTTTAAGCAAATGGGATCAAGATTCCAAAATATTTCTTCAAAGAATTGTAACAGGTGATGAAACATGGAATTACTAGTACAATCCTGAAGATAAATCACAATCAAAGCAATGGCTACTAAGAAGTGGAAATGGTCCAGTGAAAGCAAAAGTTCACCAGTCAAGAGCAAAGATCACGGCAACAGTTTTTTGGGATGCCCAAGGCATTTTGCTTTTTGACTTTCTAGAGAGCAAAAGAACAATAACATCTGTCTATTATGAGAGTGTTTTTATAAAGTTAGCCAAAGCTTTAGCAGAAAAATCTCTGGGAAAGCTTCACCAGAGAGACCTTATCCACCATGACAATTCTCCTGCTCATTGCTCTCATCAAACACAGACAGTTTCCTGAAAGTTTTGATGGGAAATCATTAGGCATCCATTTTGTAGTCCTGATTTGCCTCCTTCTGACTTCTCTTTGTTTCCAAAATCTTTAAAGTCACCCATTTTTCTTCAGTTAATAATTTAAAAAGAGTGCATCGACATGGGTAACTACCAGGATCCTCAGTTCTTTAAGGATGGACTAAATGGTGGGTATCATCATTTATAAAACTGTCTTAAAATTGATGGTATTTATGTTGAGAAATAAAGTTTAGATTTTATTTTTATTTTTATCTTTTAATTTCATTTTTTTCCATGAATTTTTTTGGAGTCCTCTTGTATTACCAAGTGTTGGAACTATGAAGCAGTGATAAAAGACTAAGCCAAAGAGGACATCTTCTACCTCAGAAAACTTGTCTGTTGTGGGAATTAACATGTGCCCCTTTGAACCACAAGTTGGATGCTTACCACATGTGCTTATCACATCTACACTTTCATGATTAAATAAGAGATATTTGGTATTCTCCATCAATTTCCCGGGGATCAATCCACCGGAGGAAAAAGAAGGCAGAAGGACAGGGACAGTGGAATGGCAGGTACCATTCCCTTAAAAGAGTACCTAATGAAGAGGATTATGTTTTAAAGAAAAAGAAGACCTGTTATCTCTAGGAGCTGCATCTATATGTTTGGGAGATTGGAAGAGAAATTTGACAGAACACAACTGAAGATTATGATCATAAAAAAATAAGTAAATCTATTGCAAACTCATTGCCCCACTCAGTTTAGGCTCCAATCTATCTTTAGTAAAGTTAATTTGGCTCTTAACTATTATAATAGTTACAATGTGTCTCAAAAGATCAGATCATTCACCTTTTTTTCTAATACATAAAAATATCTCCTTATGTACAATGCTAAGGGAGAAATACCTACAAAGCAACATTTTGATATTTATTATTTTCCATATGGCTAATAATAATCTCTTCTTCTGAATTTCACTAACTCCAGTTATATTGTTTTTTTTTCATGTCAATGAAGTTACAATGAATGTTAATACCTTCAAATAACCAATATGCTTTATTGGATTATGTGCTTTCAGAACCCTCTAATTAAAAAGAATTGGTCTCTAAAACACTCATCCTTGGCACAGACAGGAAAATTTATCAAAAAAATATATAATTTATAGAATACAGGAAAATCAAGAAAAAAAGAATAATGGTATCATCATCCATCATTACTTGGGGAACATTTAGAGGTAGTTTGCAACATTTGTCCAGTGAGTGAACAGTAAGATGCATTAACTTTCCTGAGTTACCTACTTTGGGTAGATTCTTTCTGGTAATATGTAAATTGCTTTGCAAACTTCTCTCACATTAATTTTGGTATGTGAAAACCATGGAATTACAGGAATGATAGTAGGGAGCTTCAAAGCTCTGTAGTGTGAACTTCATAATTCATTGGTGAATAAATTCAGGTACAGATAAGTTGAATGACTTGTCCAAGGTCCAGAGCATCATCATTTAAGTCTCCTGACTACAGTCTAGTATTTTTCCACTAATATTTCAGTTCCTAAAAACGTGAATTTACCTCAGGCATATTACCAAGTCTGTGTCTAAGGTACTTAGGTGAAAATGGGGACTGGGAAGATTTTTTTTCTATTGCATAAGAGAGATTGTTGTTGCATAACAACAATCAAATCAATAATCCTTCTCTCATTCTGGGAGAAACTAAAGGACTGTCGGGTAAAACAGGTAAACTTAGCAACTGTCAAAGAAGTTGGCATCTAGGATACAGAGTCAGTCCACAAATCCTCCTTATTGCATATAATGTCAATGGCTGAGAATAATTGAAAGTTTCCAAGAACCATGATGTCCACTCAGGTTGTGGTCCACAGATATGGAATAATCCAACACATGAGAACAAAGACGACCAATTGCAGTGGCTTGTTCTTTCCTCTGGGAACTCTGAGGTTCTGATAGCTTAAAACATATGACAACTGTTCATATTTGTACTATCCTGAATTACTTGACAGTTTGTACCAGACACCAATGGCAAGGGGATCAGTGGGGGTTGGTGACCAAAAAATCACTGGGAAATGGATTGGTTGTTATTGTCAGAAGGGACTTGGTTGGCAAAGTCAAGACAAATTTGATTGTTGCTGAAAGAATAAATGTAAGACTGAATTGTGAGTAAAAATTGGGGCAGCCCAGTTACAAGTGATACTGGGGTAAAATAGAGAAGTGGAACCAGAATGAACAATTGCATAAAGGCAGCCATGTTGTTGGGTAACAGTGGGTTTATCAAATATCGACAAACATGAAATGATTGTAATCAGTCACTGTCAAAAGAGAACAGGTCCCCTCCTCTCTTTTACAAATGATCCAATTAAAGGAAACATGTTGGCTATAAAAGTCAAAATCAACAATGCACTATACACTGACAACCCATCCAACATATAAAATCAATAGTGCATTCTGCTGCCATCCAGCACAAAGAGACAGTGGCAACTTCCCCACCTCTTTAGTCAAATATGACACTGTATCAATCGATCAAAACTCAGTACATATTGAACAAGGCTTCTGAAGAACACAAACCGCATTATGCTTCTATACCCCCTCCCCATTTTATTTCAATAAATTCTAACTTAAAGGCATAATACCTGAGACTGTTCTGTTCGCACATGGAGTGTTTCCTTGTATAATCACCATACAATTTGACATTGACTATATTTATAACAAGATTATAACAACACCATAGGACTAGAAATGCAAATGTCATTGAATCAGGAACTGTAATTTTAGTCCTAGCTCCATACCATGGCTCTGTCCAAGTCCTCCATTCAGTATGACAAACAAGACATATATGGCTCTAATTAGTCATCAGACTTGCACTAGAGCTAAAAATAATCTGAGAGGGAGATGAACAAGGACTGGAGATGGAACAAATTGCAATTTTGACAAAAGAAAAAACAATTTATAACTTCATATTTGGTGTAGTATGCAAGTGGGCAAAGGGCAGCAAAGTGAAATCTGGCTCTGACTCTGTATGTGTCCTGTAACCTTGAATAAATCATTTTTCTTCTCTAGATCTCAAGGTCCTTAAAATTAAGGAATAGTCTCAATGTCTGTAGTAACTATGCAAAGGCTAAAGCTCTAGTGGTCTAACACAGCATTTTTAAATTTCCCCCCCCCAAAAATCCACAGTCATAAATATATTTTCTATCATGACAGAGTACATAATTGAAACAAAATTTCATAAACAGTATTTACCAGTATTATGTACAATGCTTTTTACTATTTTCTCTTCTGTCCATTTTCATTTTCTGTATAAATGCTGATCATGCCTTCCTATGGATCACAACCTACAGCTTAAAAAACAGGCACATGTTTCCCTTTCTCCTTTATAACTCTCATGTGTCTGCCTCCTTTCTTCCTTTTCCCCCTTCCTTCTAGCATCTCTACTCAAAATCCAACCTCTGATTTATTGTATTTAGCCAAATTTATATTTTTCTTCAAATAGTCTATATTTCTCCATCACATAGGGTTACTGTAATACAAAGACTATCATTAGGTGCTCAATAGATATTTATACAGTTAACCCAGCTACTTCTTAACCTATCTGAGGATGAGAGTCATGTGAAGAAAAGGCCATCTACCACCTAGGTTTTTTAAAACTTTGGGTAATATAAGTAGAATTGGATAATTATTTGATATTTTTAAACATTTCACAAAATTAGAATATGCTTATAATTTTAAGTACAATTAGGGATGCAATATTTCATAGAGAGTATAAATTCAATTATAGTTAACCCTTGGTATACACAGGAGATTTGTTCCAGGACCCCTGAGTGTACCCAAATCCATGCATACTCAAGTCCTGCCACCAGCTCTGTGGAACCATCATGTATGAAAAGTCAACTTCCATACATGTGGGTTTCTAATCCCATGAATATTGTGTTTTCAATCTGTGTTTAGTTAAAAAGTCTGTGTATAAGTGTACCCATGCAGCTTAAATCTGTGTTGTTCAAAAATCAACTGTAAATTCAAGTATAAGAAAGAGAGGAAGGAAATGTTCAAGTATCATATCTATCTTTTACTTCTTGGTAGGGAGTTTCTAGGCAATTTTTAAACTTGTCTTTTATACTTTATTCCGCTTTTCAAATTATGTCCCTTAACAAGTACTCGTTTGATAATTAGAGAAATTAACATTTGAAATCCCTGAAAGACAAAGTATTCCAGAAACTTTTGTAAAATGACTTCCAATAGGGTGTCACTGTATATTGTATGCATATTCATATATATACTTTATTTTCTTTCCGAAAAAGAATTGGCAATATACTTAACTTGTCTCTTCAGCCTTTGTTTTCTTTGCATTTCCTCAGGAATCTAGTACTAAGATTATTTTGTTACTAGTAATAGTATTTCTTTTTCTGCAACCCAAGGTAACAATCTAAAATGAATCAAAGCCTGACTGCTATCACTTTCCCTGTATTTTCCATGTTTGTTAATGTGTCTGTGTTATGAATGTAATAACTGCTATCACTTCTGGAGGGCTGGCCCATGTGTCAGGCATTGTTTCTGCTGTATGCATGTGATCTCATTACTACTCACAACTATCTCAAGAAGGGGTTGCTGTCGGTATTCCATTTTTACAGACAAGGAATTTGAGTATTGGAAGATTAAAATAAGTAACCGTTTTAAGTGGTAGAACCCTAACTCAAATCTGAGCAGTCACAACAACAACAACAACAAAAAAAAAAAGCTCTCACTTTAGTGATTGTTGTATTTAATCTCCATGAATCTATGAAGTTGGTAGAATCATTTTGACAACTTTACATATGAGAAAGGGAGGCAAAGACATGGCAAGAGAGTAGGTTCAAGAAGGTTAAGCTGTAATGTATATTTAGTGGTTCTCCATAAAAAAAATCACTTTGATTCATATAAATGCTAACCAGATTGCTTAATTATATTCTTGAAACTTTGCTGATTCTCATAGGGGCTTGAAGAATTTTGCCCCTAAAATTTCCATGAGGGCAAAACAGGCATGGGTATATGAATAACCCCTTCTTCTGGCAGATGTTTAAGAGATATGATATATCTTAAAAATATAATGAAGCAATAAAAATACTTCCTTCTCAGTATTTTAAGTTTTTGATTTCATAAATAATAATACTCAACAAAATTCATAAATAATTTAAATTCATAATAATAATACTCAACAAAACACAAATAAGCTCATTTGTTGAAACAGTAAAAAGGTGAAATGCTACAGATTATTCCATCTTCTCTTCACAAGTCTGCCCAACTCCCCTCTCTACCGTGAACAGTTCCCTGGTTAGTACCATAGTGTTCCATTTTTGTGTCTCCTTGAGAATTTCTTTGTATTCCACTTAAAACTATTATCAATAGTACCACCTTGTTCAATGGCCTTTAGAAACTCTCTATTTGCAACGAGGGACAGACAAAATGGACTAGTGAGTATATAGCATACAAGGCTTTCCACAAGAGAGCCTCATTAGCTTTTTCAATCTGATAGCAGACAGGGCTATGTTTTAGGTTATTCTGAATATACTTCTATGCTTTGCACAGTAAAGAGATGAATAGAATTTCAGAGACAGAAAAGACCTTAAGGTTCATCTCATGAAACCAGGTAATCTTAAATAGAATACTGGTACTAGGAATATGCTAGATCATACAGAAGATTAAAGGTTAGCAAACTATTTTCTTATTTCTAAACATGTGCTGTACTTTCTTCAAAAATTGTTTTTCTGAATTAACTGCATTATTTGCCATGTGTTTGGATACACTGTGTGAACTGATGGGAATTACAATGTTTGGTATCAATGAATGGAATGAGCCAAGGCGTGAAAGATATCATGTGTGCAGATGCTAAGCAGTGTAATAATAGTAAAACACAATGATAGATTTTTCTGAAGATTCTCATGCTGATTCATTATTAGAAAGACCTGGTATGGAGGGAATGAGGAAGAAAGTTACCTGAATCCCAACTTCCATATATTTAATATGTCCTTCAAAACCCTCCTAATGAGACAAAGACCTGTATGGGGAAACCTATCGCTAAAAATTTCTTAACTTACTTTCTGGTTGGGGTTGTCAAAGGAACATGGGATCACCAATTATTAGAATTGGAAGAGACTTTAAAGATAGCCATGTAGTCCAGCCTCTTTATTTTGAGTGAGCAAACCAAAGTCCAAGAGTTTAGGATCTTATATGAAAAGAAATCATTAAAAGAAAATCTTTAAGAAAATCCATGAATGACATGAGCAGTGTTTTAAAAATGCATCCCACAAAGCCTTCTAGATCCCTTAAATATTTTATCTGGTGTGGTCTGCCTCTCACAACTAGAAAGAGACTTACTTGTCAAGGTCTGGGTTCTCTAGTTACACATCAACACATGCAGCAATAGATTTATCTGTTCTAAACATGGGGGTTCTGGATTAGACTCTCTAGGACAAAAACAAAGACTCTTCTGATTAAAACCATTGCTCCCAGGATAAGTAACTTAGAACAGCAACATGAAAGATGAGATAAACTCCATATGTTCTTTTTTATATTCTGCTCATCTCCTCTCTGTTTGTGCATCCATTCACCAATTTAGAGCTCCCACACTTTAAAGTTATGGAATATCTTTAGGAGTGGGGGTGGAAAGAAGTTTAATGAGGCAGGAGTCTTAATTTTTTAAATTAGAGATGTGGGATAACAATCCTTTCCAGTTCTTAAACCATAAAGATCCTTTCATAGTCAAAGCAGTAAACTTAAGAAGCTATATAATTATTTCAGAGGTATGAGCCATTTCTAGAACCTCCTTTTTGGAATTGTTTTCAGAACCCAAAGAATGTTATTTCAACTATTCTCAATCATGGCAAAGGTGTGTCTTTTGAATGTAGTTTTGGTTTTTCACAATTAAAATGATAAATGGAATTAAACCTGGTTAATCAGTGTGAAATCAAGAGTCAGGATAACATTTGGGCTATAAACAGTATGTGATTAAAAAGGAATGAGGGTGATTTTTTATGAGCTCCTGAAAGCTATCCTTAAGGGGAATTTCATAAAAGATCTAGGTTCTGGTGGCAGGAAATGAATAGGTATTGTCTCTTGACAGTATCAAGTTAAAAGGCTAACACTGATTTGAGCACAAGAAATGCTTTGGTTTAGGAAAAACTCTAAGTAGAGTTAAAGAAAACAGAGTTGGAATTCCATTTTCACCATTTCTAAGTTGTGGGGCCTTGAAACATGAACTTAACTTTTCTGACATTCAGCTTCCTCATTCTAAAATAGGCTCATTATGGAGAAAAGACATGCTATGTATAAAGTACCAGCTGAGTGTTGGTCATGATACAGACTCATAAATGGTAGACATTATTATTAATGTTAGGGTACATTTGCTTAAAATATTAACATCTGTAGTCACATTGTTACTAGGCTACGTCTGTCATGAAAGTATGTATATTTCTGGCAAATTCCCTGGGATAAAGGCCTGATCTTAGCAAAAAGCTGTACTACCAGGCTGTAGTAACTAAAACAGCTTGGTATTGGCAGAAAAATAGAGACATTGACCTCTGGAACAGGACTGAGAATCCAGAGATGAAACCATCTGTATATGGTAATCTAATCTTTGACAAAGCTGACAAAATCATACACTGGGGAAAAGAATCTCTTTTCAATAAATGGTGCTGGGAAAACAGGAGAACTATTTTTCAAGTGGCATGTAACTCACACACAGAAAACAATAAAAAATAACAAATTTTTCATTAAATTAGAAAGCATCATTTTGTTTTTGAAGTTTTATTCTATCTTTGTAATAAAACACCATAGCCCCAAGGAAAAAAAATTTTTACTAGTGTGGCAGTCAATGTGTTAAGCTTCTGAGCCAGTTTTAAGCTATGCCAGACAGGAATAGTTATTCCTTGAATTAATGGTACTACATGTGATCTGTCCCTGGGTCTCTTGCCTATCTGGCCCCCTGGATGCAGTATGGAAAGCAGAGGTACCGTCAATGTAGAAAAATCGCCTTCTAGAAATGTAGTGAATGCAAGATGACAGCCAAAACACGTGGTTGAAAGCAGTGTTGTTCTACTTTTATGCTATAAAGTTTTGTATGATAAATTTAATATAAAAATGAATTATTCATATTTTCCTGCATACTAAGGATAAAAATGGCAATTGTAGGCATCATCAGTGGAGCACAGTTGACAATCTTTGAGGAAGTCATTGGACGCCAGTGTTCATGAGCAGCACAGGAGATAATGCAGCGTCATGAGCATGGATGTAATCAGCAATGTGTAGATAGAAATAGAAAACTCACTAAAGAGGCAAAAACCTACTTTATTTCAAAACGAATAGGTCCCAAAGAAATGTAGCATTATAATGTAGAATAGTATTGTTAACTGTTTTATCATGGTATGGTAAAAGAAATGAAATTGATCATGAATGATATTTTAGAAAAATTAAAAAAAAAAAAACTGGTTTCTGTACCTAAACAGGAAGAGATGGTGCCTGGATATTTTGACAAACTTTCCTGTGCACTCATTGAATTACAAACAAATATTTAAATACTATCTGCCCATGATTATAAATTATCATCAAAAAAATCAGTATACCTCACAAAAGCCTATGAATTTTGTAACATTTTTTTTACACAAATTATTTATATAGACTGGAGCCCACTGTACTCTAGGGCAGCAGTCTGCAACCTTTTTGGCACCAGGAACCAGTTTCATAGAAGACAATTTGTCCACAGACTGTGGGGTTGGGGGGAGATGGCAAGCGATGGGGAAGAGCTGTAAATACCGAAATTTTGCTAGCTCGCCTGCATTCACTTCCAGCTGTGTGGTTTGGTTCCCAACAGGTCAGGGACTGGTACTTGTCCACACCTGGGGGCTGGGGATGACAGCTCTAGGGTACTGACCATGGACTGACCATCTGTTTTGTTGGAATTTAATAGTTATTACTATGTAATTTAAAATACTTTATGACGAGAAAAGAAAAAGTAAGACCGTAAGACAGGAAAAATTTAGTATAAATATATAAAAAGAAACAATTTTTTAAAGACAAACCTTATAAATTCAGAATCCATCTTTCATGTGGTTTATTAAGAAAACATTGAAATTTCCTTTATCAATTCACTTTTTCTAAAACTTTTTCTCTGTTCTATATTGTGTATTTGTATGTTCATTTGTTTGTGGCTTTTTTTTAGCTAACAAGCACAAAGTCTTGAAAATAACAGACTCCAGCCATGAAAGTATAATTGGTGCCTGACTAGCCCTTTGGCCAAAAATAAGTGTAAAACTTCATAAAAATATATGAAGCAACTCTTTTCAGAGGACCACAGGTAGGAAGCAGGACCACAGGCAGGGAAATACATTGGCAAGACTAACAATCACACTGGCTTTATTTATGGAGACGTTTTTCAGATTGCAGCGCAGAGAGGGAACCCTAACAGAGCACAGGGATCTCCCTGAACTGGAAAGGCAAAGATTGGAACTCTGGGCTGCTAAATTGGCTAAAGTCTGAAGGACAGTGTACCAGACAAATGGAGGGGCAGAAATTTTGCATAGAGTTCTCACAGTATTTAACCATATACTAAGCTGTGCATGCCCTGGGTGAAATTCCACAAAACCTAGCAGCAAATATTTGTGGAGAACTGTGATCTGAGATTCCAGCCCACACTTGGACTTCAATATATGTTAAATTTTTAACTGATTCTTATATGTCTTTCTGGTATTCATCATTCCTCTCATGCTCTGCCACAGATGAACCACTCTGTGCCATATTCCCTGGAGGGGGCATTTCCAATTTGTATTCCATGTGATTTGGCTGCCCTGCTACTTCAGCTCTTTGACATGATCAAAAAGTTATTATTTTATGGTTTATCCAGACACTTCTAGTTTTTAGAATGGGCAAGCCACTCTTTCCAGTTTTCTAGATGGCAGATAGAACCAGAAATCTCATTCAATTGATTTTAAGCAAAGGTGCCAAAGTAATTAAATTAGGAAAAAAAAGTCTTTTCAGCAAATGATTCTGAGAAAATTGAATATGTGTATGAACAAAAGTGAGTCTCAACCATTATTTTATATCATATATAAAAATTTATTTGAGATGGATCATAAACCTAAATGTAAAAGCAAAAACCCTAAAGCTTCTTAAGGAAAACATAGGAGAATACCTCCATGGCTAAAGATTAAACACTAACATCGTAGACTGGATACAGAAAGCAAAGCCAAAAATTTAAAAAATGTTAAACTGTACTTCATTAAAATTAAAAATGTATGTTCATCAAAAAAAACTCAGTGAAGAAGATAGATAAGCAAACCAAAGACAGGGACAGATACTTGCAAAACACATAACTGGCAAAGACTTATATTCATGATGTATAAATAACTCCTACAACTCAGCAATAAAAAAACAATAAAAAAAGCAAAGTACTCAGTAAAAGAAACACTTAACAAAGAAGAAATATGATGACCAAAAAGCACACGAAAAAGTTCTCAATCATTAGTCCTTAGGGAAATACAAATTAAAATCACAATGATATATTAATAAATGAAATCTAATATATCTAAAATTAAAACGGCTGATAATAACAAATATTGGCAAAGACATAGAGCTACTGAAATTCTCGTAAATTCTGGGAAGAAGTGTAAAATGGTATAAGTACTTTGGGAAAAGTCTGATAATTTCTTACAAAGTCAAACATTAGATCTGTACTATTACCTAGCACTTCCAGTCCTAGGTATTTCCCAAAAGAAATAAGAATATCAGCCTACAGAAAATCTTGAACAAGAATGTTCATAGCATCTTTTTCAAAATTGCCAAAAATGAAGCAACTCAAATATTCACTGCCATGCATGCATACAAATGTCCTCTAACACCAAAGGATTGTTTAGTACTAGTGGGAATTCCAAAAGGCCAAGATATGTCACCCTCAGATTTTGACTGAGATGTTTAGGTATCATACCATTTGTTATTAATAGCTAGAAGGACATTGGCTACCTTAGATGCTCAGTGTAAAGCTATCTCCCTTGTAAGACAGGTGAAAAAGAATTATAATAATTATTTAAACCATCCTCCTTAGAATTTCTGCTGAGTTATGAGACAAACTAATGAAAGTGGAGAAGTAAGCCAAGGGTAGATCAACAATGACCTTGTGTCCTAGGCTAAGTTATCTGGATTTCATGCAGGAAATAGAGAGCCAATGAGAAATTTAAGCAGGTTGTATCAGGTTCAGATTGGCATTTCATAAAATTACACTGACAAATTGGAGGATTGCAAGTTATTGGAAGGAACTAAGAATGTGTTACTACAATCTAGCAGTGAGGAAAAACCCTAGAGGCAATATGGACATGGACTGTATCTGAGACATTAAAGAGATAAAATCAAAAAGATTTTTCCTTGACTAGTATGGTGGCGAGGAAGAGGAAAAAGTAGCATATATTTTATGAGATGAGAAATAGGCACAAGAGTAAGAGTAGATTCAAGTGATCAGCTCCACCACTGATAGACTGAGTTTTAGTTCTCCATGTAATGGCCAAGTTGAAATGGTTAGCAAGGACCTGGGACTTGAGAAGGAGATGTAGGCTGGAGATGCTGCTTAGGAAGGCATGAGCATTTACACCTATTCTGTCTTGCTGTGAAATACCAAGCAAGTAACTGTTCAGGTATAAAATGTTTGGAGCTCATAAAAAATATATTATTAGGTCTCAGGTATAGTGTCATGATCTTTTACTAAGTCTATTATCCAAATAAATAGACCAAAAAGCATTAGTGATAAACAATAAAATATAGATGAACCACTAGAAACAGGAAACATTCATTCTAGTTTCTTTAAAATAAATTTCTCTGTATTTTCTTTGATAACGTTCCTCTAATTCAACCAAATTTTGTTTCCTGAATGCTAATAGTGCTAGTTGTTAAATAAGAAGAACATCTGTAGGCCAATTTTCATGGGGCTAATGCTCTAATTCTCTAAGCTGTATCACATTTCTTGACAGGCTCTATGTTAATAGTAAGTGACATATGGAGTTTTCTCCAAATAAAAGATCTCTTTGAAGATTGTCAACAGGCCATTTGGACCTGTGCAAAAAAGCAGAGGAAGGTTAATGTAATCCTAATATATTTGAGAATCTTAGTGATATTAAAGTTTTCCAGCTAAAAAAGTACAAAACCCTAACATACGAATATCCCAAGGGTTCAGCAAAGTTTTCCTTATAAAAATATTAGTAAAATTTAAGATGTAAATTGAGAGAGAAAACAGTAATTCACTCACCCTACCACCGCAGAATAACCTGGAAGTGTGCATGTGTGCGTGCACATGAATACAAGTAGCACCTTGGAAGGAAGGAAGTAGAAAGACACTGAGACAAATTAACCAGGATTGCAGAATTGTTCTCCATACTTACAACAGATCAAAGCAGAACTTTAAGTGGAATACTCTTTTGCATCTTGTGCTGGCTGTATATTAATAAGTAAACTTTAAACCCGTGTTTTCTAGGTTTGGCTTCTGGTAAAAATAAATAAATGAATAACTGTTCAGTTTTCAGAATCTTTCGCTTGGCATAATCCATCCATTCTTTCCCTGTTCAGTAAAGTCACTTTTATACTGTCTAAATTAAACAATTGTAATCATTCTGCCAACATTAATCATGGAAATATAAATTTAAAATGCATAAAATTGCACTCTTTAAAAGCATATTCTGTGACTTGCAGCATTGCTTTTTATTACCTTTAGAAATTAAGATTATCAGTGCTAGAAAAAATGTCATTACTGTTAGCAATCTGAATATATTGTAAATTTACTTTGAGTATACTGCAAAGATATTTTTAAAATAATATGCCCTACAACAATGGCTAATATGCTACTTGGACTTCCTGGCATAGAAGGGAATTCTAAATATATCCTACTATTCTGAATAGATTGAAAACCATGGTTTTGGTGAATTACTTAAAGAAAATAAAATGTACCTTTATTAAATTTAGCTGAACATTATCCAAGAAATCACTGTTCCAAGGAGAGCAATCTGAAATTTCCTCATTGACATTTAAACAATGCCTTTCCACATAACTAGAGTTGAGAAAATAATAGATTATGCCATATGTTCTTATCTAGTTCATGCCCCCAAAGGCCTAGAGAATGGGCATGGTTTTATAAATCTAAACAAATTAAATAAATGTTTACACTTGTAATTCTGTTATATTTTAGCAAAAAATGAATTAGTGCCAGGGGAGTCACAAAGTTAAGAGACCCTGTAAACAAAACAACAGAAGGCTGTCTACATCTTCACACCAAATTAACAGAACTCAAGGCATGCTATATCAGATTATTCACTGTTCAGCAAAACAGACAGTTAAATTACTCACCTTTATCTGGATAGACTGCAGATACAAGCACATATAAATTTCATTCTTTTATTTTGATCATTAATGGGAAAATATGACCAAAAACTTCAATTTTCTCAAAAAAAGAACATATTTTTAACAACAAGACTTAAGAATCTTGAATGTCCTCCTATAAGCTTGTTTCAGCCTCTGCTTGTGCCACTTATCCAAATACTCATGTTTCTTCTCCCTGTAGCATCTGGCTTTACCCCAGCTTATGTGTCTCAGCCTCAACTATGTACCCCACACTCCTGAAAATATAATTATTTTCCTCCCAAGCTCCACCACTTGTTTTTTATTTTGCCACATACAAAATTAATCAAGTTTCTAATTCACATACATTAAGAAATCAATAATAAATTGTAAGCATATAATTATTTTTCCTATTTACTTGTTAAATTTGTTCTGTTTTATCTACAATCAAGACTTTCTCTGATGAAGCTATGTCCTAAGAATTCTTAGGAAAGTTATTCCCAAATCAGGACCAATAGTTTACTGACCCAATTATATTTCTTTCTTACTTGACCCAGACAGTCTCTCATGTGATATGATTTCTTTCTGGCCACTCATTACAAGTCATTTAGGGAAGTCCGATACCCCAACACCCTCTCCCTCTTTTATTGATCATGGACCTTGAAAGTTTATCTCCAACACTAGTGACGTCAGTGTGCACTGTACTTGACTTTCTTAATGTTCACAATTTTCACCCCAGTTACTTCAGAGAAAACATCTTAGAAAAGAAACAGAAATTTCCTTTTTAAAGGTAAATAATAAATTATTTGGGGATTTTAACAGCTGTATGAATTCACTTAAGTCACCCCCAAATAAAAAGTTATATTCAAAAAGAAGAGGTTCAAACCCATGTCATGAGGAGCAAATCAAAGATTTGGCCCATTTCCAATCAGGAATTTTCAAGCTACGCCAGTCATTAAAGTTTCATTCATTTAATTAATTCAACAAATTTCTAAAGTAAATATGCTGCACCTGAGGACTAGTTGATTTCACACATTATCGCAATTCTCAATTTTCTTCTTTCAGTGGCATAATATAGTGCACATCAATACACTTCCTGAAGGGAAAGAAAGTCTCTGTTGTCTGATCCTGAAATAGAGACAGAGGAGGGAAACAAGAACAGGAAGCCAAACTCTCTTACCTCTCCATAAATTCATAAATATTCTCTAATTCTCTCTTCCTCTCTCTTTCTTTCTCTCTCTCTCTCTCTCTTTCTCTCTCGTTCTCTCTCTCCTCCCATCCCCACCTTCTCTCTTGTTTTTAAAGAATCATAATATTCAGGCCAGAAGCATAAGTGTGGAAGAATTGAAATGCAATCTTTTTAGAACCCCCTAGTGGACAGGTACCAGTATCTGTGCCTTCCCCTTTCTTCTACCAGAACTTCCCAACAGGTGTACCATCATACACCTGTACTGTAAAGGGTTCCAAGTAGAATAGATTTTTTTAATTTTTTAAAATTTTTCTGAATTTTTAAACTTTTAATTATTATGGTTACATAACAGTTGCACATATTTATGAGATACATGTGATGTTTTGATAGAGGCATACTATGTGTGGGTGTAATAAAATTTTGATTCTCTCATTCTTTGGGGTAGCTGGCTATGGCCTGGTATAGATACACTTAGCCTGTTGCCTCCACAAATATTTTAAATTTTTATGAAAGCCATGATTTGTGAAATGTTTGGAAGCACTCTTACCCAACTTTCTCCATCTTCCTTGGTCAATGGAATCTTTACCTAGTATGGAAAAGGAAGATTAACAAACAAACTGACTCTGACTTATCTTCTTCAAGATTACCTTTTAAAGACATAAACTTCAGTCTCTGTGTCCCTCAGGGTTTTATTCTAAAGCTAAAATTTAACTCTTTTGTTATCTACTTTTATGAGATAATGATTTTCACTGACTGAATAAGGAAAGGCTTTGAAGTCTTTGAAGGAACTTCCAGAAACCAAATACAGGTTGGTTAGTATATAACAATAATATCATAATATCTTTATGCAGTGTCTTCATTAAGAATCAATAATGGTTGCAAGTTGACTGAGATATTCTCAAACCAGATTCAGACAAAAAAATCGGGGAGGAAAAATGGATTTATGAACGAGAGACATACCCAATGGGAAGAGGTACAATTATCCTTTTGGGGGGCTAGAACCAAGCTTTCCCTCTCTGTCTCTCTTGTACCACTAGGTTTTATTTCTAGAATTCAGCTTCATTCTTTCATCACTCTTTTCTTGTACACAAGGTATTCTCCTAATTAATTTACTCTTACATACTTTGAGGAGACAATTTTACACCTCTTCTCTCTTGAAACGTCCAACACCCCTTCTCATGCCTCACTCTCAACTGATAAACTTACCTCATCTTTCACTGAAAAATAAAAGTAATCAGAAAAGTGCTCCTATGTTCCTCTGCCATACTGACCAACTGGCCTGCATTTGTCTGTATACATGCTGACTCTGTTCTTGTTACAATGGATAAATTGTTTGCGGACTATAACCAGCCCTTTCATTAGTGAACTAGATAACTTCCTCTCTCAAAGATATCAGTCCAACAATTATCCCTTCTCTGGTGCCATCGTTTTTCCACTCTACTAGATCATTCCCATAGTTGTACATACGTAAGTTACAATGTTTTTAAATATTCCATCTTAATAAAAAACTTCTTTGATCTACAACTCCCTTTTATCTTGCACCCTCTCTCTCCATCTCCTTTCATAAAAACTCATTGTACCTGTTGTCTATTTACGCTGTGTTTACTTCCTTGCTTCTCATTCACTCTTGGACTTACCTCAACATCCTTTTGTTTCCACAAATCCAGTAAAATTGCCCTTGTCCATTACTCTGCTACACTCCAGATACATATCCTTGTATCTACTCAATACATTCATTTCCATATCTCATAGGCATCCTAAATTTTAGCATATCTCAAACCAAGCTCTTGTTTGTTGCCCAAGTGTTCTCACTTTCATAAATGGCACCACATTCACCTAATGGATTCACGTGGTAAATCTGCTCCTTATCTAATATCTCACATCTAAACCTTCAGCAAATCCTCAATTCTATTTTTTAATATAACTTGAATCGAACCATCAGCACACCCACCACTACCACCTAATCTAAGCCGTTGTCTTCTTACTTCTTGACCAGTGTAACACCTTAATTTGTTTTCTTGTTTCCATTTGTTTGGAACCAGAATAATCTTTTGACAACATAACTAACTCCCCTTCTTAAAGTTCTCCAAATACTTAATAATGTTCTTAGAATAAGCGCCAAAGTCCTTCTTACTCTGGCCAAAGGGTTTGGCTCCTGGCTATATCTCTAGTCTCATCTCCTATCATCATTTACCTTGTGCACTTCACTGCAGCCAGATTTTTTGCTTTCAAGCTTTTGTGCTTGCTGTCTTTCTTACCTATTTGGATCATTATTCCTCCAACTATTCATCTGATTTGCTCCTCACTTCATTTAGGTCTTTGATCAAATGTTATCAGCTCAGAGAGTCAGTTCCTGACTACCCTATTTAAAATAATACCTCCCATTACAATCTATCATCTTACACTGCTTTATTTTTCTTCATCACACTACTTTCTTCTTAACATTATGTATGTAATAATTTTAATAATTTATACATCTTTATAAATATAAGCATAAGGAAATGTTTTATTAACTGTAGTATTCTTACAACCTAAGAGATAATAGGTAGTCAATCACTACTCGCCCATTAAAAAAATACAGAGAACATACCAATCTAATATCACCTAGTTCAAGTGCCAGCCACAGCTTCATGAAATCTCCATGTCCCAATTCTAAATAACCAAGAGAGAGAAGTAATTGGCCAAGTTTATCCCTGGTTGCATCAGCTATGCAGCTTATCAGGCATAGTGGAAAGGGTGGAAGTACAGGCTCCGTTGTACACACAGCTAGGATGATGGGAGCATAATTTCAGAAAAAGGAAAGTGAGTAAGCAAGAAAAATAAATAACTTGTCTTCACTTTCATTTATTCAACAAATATTTATTGAAAACTGACAGTGTGCCGAGAACTCTGGAAGGTGGGATACAGCAGGAACTTGACAAACAAGAACCCTTCTCTTATAAATCTTTCATTCAGTGAAGGGAGTTCCAAGTATTTATGGCACTCTCACCCATGATCCATGGGTAAAAGAATCAGACATAGTAAATAAAACTGAGTTATTTTATCATGCTGTATGCTGCACATATTCAAAAGTATTAATTATATTAGGAATACTTAAAGAATTCCACGTACTACCACTTTTTCACGAAGTAAATACTGAACTATTTTCTTACTGGCCTTGATTATAATTTCGTAGATGCCTTCCTACTGAGAATTTAGTTTTGTACATATTATATACTCATAATCTATAAATTTGAACATTAATTTTGAAAGAAATACAGCTTTTTCAATATATAGTATACGTACATTTGATTCTTTCTTGTAACCACACTACAACATAAATTCTTCTGTATCTGTTCACTGTTCTTCAGCATGTTGCTCAGCCTCTTTCAACCACATTTTCTTTATCTATAAAGCAAACATGTTGGACTAGATGTTCAGCAAGCTTTTTTATGAGCTTTACAGATTTTCAATTCAATAAGAAAATCAATTGAAACACATTATTCTATTCCATGAAATGTGCAAATATGGTCTACCACTCTTATTTTACGAGAACGTCCCATCAACTCAAAGGACTTGAATGGTTAAGACTACACTGTTTGGAGAGTATATAACTGAATTCGGCAGGATGGACAACCACAGGGAAGGTGTTTTCTAGACAGTTTAAATATGACCGATTAAAATCTGAGGCACTGTAGAAATCAAAGGTGTCCAGATTCCTTTAAATCCGCAAGAATAAACTCATGTTCCTTGGATTAAATTCTCCCCTCGTATGTGGTATTTTCATTTTGCTTTGGTCAGCTCAGTTTTATTTTTACCTTGGACTTGAATGCTTTTTGACTTTCACTTTCTAGTTTACTATAGATCCCTACTCCCCATCGTTCTATACCAGTGGTTCCCATACTTAAATGTGAATCAGAATCAACGGAGGGCTTGTGAAAACATATTGCTGGGCCTCACCTGAGAGTTTTTGATCTGCTGGGTCTTCAGTAGGGCTTGAGAATTTTCATTTAAAATGGGTGATGCTGATGCTGCCGGTCCCAGGACTGCAGTCTGAGAACCATTGTCTCCACTACTTCTGTTTTTTCATTAATTATTTGCCAAATCCCTGAAGGCATCTAAATGCATGATCCATTGTGGGATATATGCCAAAAATTATTTACTATAATCCTCAGATATTTTTAATCCTTAATGAGAAGACACTGAAAAATAACTGACCTGAGTTTGGCAATCCCTACCTGGCCTGGGCTGTGATTAATACACATGGTGTTCTTTGAGATTGGCGACCAGATGTTATGTGACTGTCATGTTAGAACCACAGGACAAGAATATACACCCCAGAGTCTAATATGAGGTTTCTGCTCAAGGGAATATATATTCCCATAGTCAAACACCTTGGGAAAAATCAATCCGAGGGTAGAAAGCTATATCTTTAAGAAGCATGCTTTAGGTGGAACTGAGTAGAAAGTCTTCTTCTATGTCAGTGGTGGAAGTTTGATTTGGCCTGGATCCTTGGGCAAGGAGACAACCAACATTTTGAATGTAATAAAGGGGGAGGCTGTTGACTCTAGACACAAGGGGGAAGCTGGACTTATAAGGGACACTGAGAGAAATACTCTATACATTATACTTCCTTTCCCCTATTCCCCAACCTTCATCACTGATTCCTTAGGAGTGACAGCCTGGTTTCAGTTGGGCTCCAAGAGAGAATGGTAGGATTTGGATCCAACATTGGCATGCAAGTCAGTGGTAGTCCCTGTGAAGGACTTCCGAGGATATCAATCTAACAGGAAATAAACAGCAATGGAGGAATTGTAGCAACATGAACAGGTCAGAGAAGAGGACTACGAGGGACCCATTTCCAATCTCGAAACAACAGCATTACAATAGTAAATAATCTTTTTGTTGGAGTAGATGAGAATTTGTGTCATCATGTTTTAGGTTACCTAAGGTAAATTACATGGAAAATCGAAAATATTTCTATCAGTAAAATATTTCTATCAGTAAATTTGGTATGTCATCAGATTTTGTCTTTTTTCTGTGCATCATTATATTGCATTTAATATATGCAAAAACATTTAAATGTGTGCATATGTTCTACGTACATATGTTTTATAAAGTATTTAATATTATATATTCTAATATAATATTTTATATCTACAAAAATGTATATGTGCATATGTATGCATATGTAACCTATATTATATCATTTAATTCTCTCAACTCCCCTACAAGGTAGTTCCCATTAATACCTCTATTTTATATACAAAGAATTAAAAGAATTATATAATTTTTTCAGGGTCCTAGGACTAAAACTCAAGCAACATTGAACTCCATGCTATATTATCTGTCTATGGAATGACTTTGCATCTTGGTAAAACATAAGACGTTGATTAGGGTGAAAATAATTGTAGTTATCATTTTATCTTCAGAACCAGAAAGTGAGTTCATCGTCAAGTAGTGATAGTGTATATAGTATCAATAACCTGCCATGCTATTTCTCACTATAATTGTGTGTGTTGTGTATACCTATACACATATACACCTATACACACGCACACCAGATGGAAACATCTGTCTGTTCACTAGAGAATTTCCACAGTGGCAGCATTATTTTTTCTTTTTTCTTTCCTTTGTCTTTCAAAGTGTCTAAAGGATCACTGCCAATTCCTCTTTTTTTGGAAACTACTATCCTTGGAGATTGAAATACATTGCCTCCTGACTTGGACTCTGGGAGACTCTCACCTGCAGCTGTGACAGAGAGCTGCATTCCAGGTACGACATGAGAGAATAACCACTACCAAGCTTTACTATTTGTTTAAAGCATAATATTTCAAAAGAAAAAAGCATTTGACAGATAAAGGAATCTATTTTGTCAGAGAACTCACGACTATGGCCATAGGACATCTAATCTTTTTTCTTTATGCCCTCCATGTAAAACTTGTTTATTCAAAGAAATTAGTGTATGAAATGTCAAAGCATTACTAAGTATCCGAATAGATTTATGCTAATCATCATATTATTGATAAATATCTAATTCCATATAGGTTAAATAGATCTTTGCTTCAGAAATTTAAAAATCTTTTAGAGCACACCCTTTAATTGATTTATTAATTGATTTATTACTGAATCATTAGAAATAATCAACATCACATGATAGGGGTTTAAATTATTAAAGATCTTTACCTAAAGAAGCTAGAAAATTGCATTTTTTATTT
>CAUYSK010105535.1:0-19462 GCA_963575035.1 Avahi laniger
GCGCCTGTAGTCTCAGCTACTCGGGAGACTGAGGCAGGAGGATCCCTTGAGCCCAGGAGTTTGAGGTTGCTGTGAGCTAGGCTGACGCCACAGCACTCTAGCCCAGGCAACAGAGCAAGACTCTGTCTCAAAAAAAAAAAAGGAAAAAATAGAGAAAAACTTCTTGACACTGGTTTGGGCAAAGATTTTTTGGATATGATCCCCAAAGTAAAAATAAACAAATAGGATTGCGTCACCTGAAGCGCCTGCACACCCAAGGAAACAGTCAACAGAGTGAAGAGACAACATATGAAATGGACAAAACATCTTCTAAAGGAGATGCATTATCTTTTTCTTCTGAGACAGAGTCTCACTCTCACCTGGGCTAGAGTGCCGTGGTGCCAGCCTAGCTCACAGCAACCTCAGACTCCTGGGCTCAAGTGATCCTCCTGCCTCGGCCTCCCGAGTAGCTGGGACTACAGGTACGTGCCACCGTGCCTGGCTAATTTTTTCTATTTTTAGTTGTTTGGCTAATTTCTTTCTATTTTCAGTAGAGACGGGGTCTCGCTCTTGCTCAGGCTGGTCTCAAACTCCTGAGCTCAACCAATCCATCCGCCTTGGCCTCCCAGAGTGCTAGAATACAGGCGTGAGCCACCGCGCCCAGCCTGTTCTGTATATTTTAAATCATCTCTAGATTTCTTATAATAGCTAAAATGATGTAAATGCTATATAAATAGTTGTTATGCTGTATTTTTTATTTGTATTTTTAAAAATTATTTTATTGTTATTTTTGTTGTTATATCCTTTAAAAATATTTTCAATTTGTGGTTGGTTGAATCCATGGATGCGGAACTGCAGATATGGAGGGCCACCTGCAGTTTAATTTTTATGAAACTATCGTCTTAATTCATCTGGGCTGCTATAACAAAATACCTTAGACTGGATAATTTATAAACAATGGAAATGTAATGCTCACAGTTCTGGAGGCTGGAAAGTCCAAGATGAAGGTGCCAGCAGATTCGGCACCCAGTGGGGGCTCATTTTCTGCTTCATAGATGGTGTCTTCTTGCTGCATCCTTACAGCCTCTTTCATAAGGACACTAATCCCATTCATGAGGGCTCCACCCTCACGACCTAATCACCTCCCAAAGCCCCCAGACTCTTCAATACCACCATATCAAGGATTAGGTGTCAATTTATGAATTTTGAGGGGGCACATTCATGCCATAGCAATATTTAATAATATCTAATAGGCCGGGTGCAGTGGCTCACACCTGTAATCCTAGCACTTTGGGAGGCCGAGGTGGGAGAACTGCTTAAGGCCAGGAGTTAGAGACCAGCCTGAGCAAGAGTGAGACCCCAAGTCTCTACCAAAAAATAGAAAAATTAGCTGGGCGTGGTGGCTGTTATCTGTAGTCCCAGCTACTTGGGAGGTTGAGGTGGGAGGGAGGATCGCTTGAGCCCAGGAGTTCGAGGTTGCAATGAGTTATGACCTGGACAACAGAGTGAGAACCTTACCCCCACTCCCCTCTCTGTTTCTAAAGGAACAAACAACAATAATAGTAACAATAGCAACAACAACAACAAACAACAATAATCTTCTAGAGTAGTTACTCCAAGCCAGGTATATTCTAAAGCACGTTGCACGAACTTATTTAACTCTCACCACAACGCTATGAGGTAGGAGGCACTTTTAATATACACATTTTATAGATGAGGAAATTGAAGCATATGGTGGTTAAGATTATCAGGTATAAATTATCAGGGAACTCAGATCTCTCTGCCCACACAGCCACCATCATTGTACTCTTCTAAAGATATTGGCAAGGGGGAGGGACAAAAACCCACCTAATGGGTATGATGACCACTATTCAGGTGATAGGCACATTTATAGCCCTGACTCAAGCCACATATAAAAAACATCTATACTCCTTTAATATTTTTTTGAGACAGAGTCTCACTCTGTTGCCTGGGCTAGAGTGCTGTGGCATCAGCCTAGCTCACAGCAACCTCAAACTCCTGGATCACACTCCTGGAGTGTGTAAGTTACATGAAAATACTACATTTTATTAATATATAAGGGACTTGAGTATTTGTGGATTTGGTATCTGTGGGTTTCCTGGAACCAAGCCCCAGTGGATACCAAGGGAGGATGGTATTCATAGGCTAGTATCCAGTGTCCAGTTACTTACCAATATAGGTAATCAATATCATACCTCACACAAGTTATGTCTAGACCTATATGTGTGCAAACTTATCAGTAAGAAAAATTGTTTAATATTGCAAAATGTTCCTCAACTATCATTTTCAACTGCTGTGAATGTAACATACCATGAATCGATATCTCTAGAATACAAAGAGAAAAAAACAAAGACAAAAAAATCAGCACTATTGGGAAATTAGAGTTTATCATTGCTATTTGAGAGGTAATATTTAACAAGTTAATTAAGCTGTATTTTCTCTTACCTAAGTGGTTCCACTGCTTAAATCCTCCGTACACTCCAAAGCAGCATGTGCCTTGGAGTCCAGCAGAAGCACAGCCTCAGACTTACACAGCATTCGGTTGTAGCATCTTTTGTTTCTAGGATACAGGGCAAGAGACTGCAGAAGCATTTCCCTGGGGCCTGGACAGAATTAATTACAAAAGCAGACATTTAGGGTTTCAGGTTGTGCTGTGCCAACACTGGGGGAAGATCCCAAATGACAGAGGTATACGGGTGTCATTTAATAAATGTGTGTGATATGTTGTTTGTGATAGGTAAATCCCCCTAAAGCATGTGGGCCAGGGCAGGGCCCCTGTAGTCCAGATCATAGGATGATACTGCTTGTAGGGGAAGACCATGACTTCTGTTCTGAATGTGCTATGTTTGCAGTGCCTTTGAGACATCCAAGCAGGGATGCCAGGTAGGCAGTCAGATATATTCCCCAAGTCTGGAGATCAGAGGAAAGACAGAAATTTGAGAGTAATTAATTAGTGACTGAACTGAAGCCATGGGCCAAGGGTGATACCCTGGAGGGAGAACATAGCATGAGAAGAGGAGGGTTCAGGACTGGCCACTCTTGGTGAGCTCCAACATGGCCAGTTCAGTTCAGTTAAAGAGCAGAGACATGAAGGAGCAGCTGCAGGGCTGGGAGGAAACCTGCAGAGGCCCAGTCCTAGAGGCCAAGGGAATACAGTGTGTTAAGAACACCTGGTAAGGCCGGGCGCGGTGGCTCACGCCTGTAATCCTAGCTTTCTGGGAGGCCGAGGCTGGCGAATTGTTTGAGCTCAGGAGTTCGAGACCAGCCTGAGCATGAGCGAGACCCCGTCTCTACTAAAATTAGAAAGAAATTAATTCGACAACTAAAAAAATATATATATATAGAAAAAATTAGCCGGGCATGGTGGCGCATGTCTGTAGTCCCAGCTACTCGGGAGGCTGAGGCAGGAGGATGGCTTGAGCCCAGGAGTGTGAGGTTGCTGTGAGCTAGGCTGACACCACGGCACTCTAGCCTGGGCAACACAGTGAGACTCTGTCTCAAAAAAAGAACACCTGGTCAGCCTCTTGTTATGACGGAGGGTCCATTTGCCATCTGTGGTGAATGTCTTAAAGAAAAAAGAAAGAAAGAGCTGGTCAACAATGCTGAATACTAGTGGCAGTTCAAATAAGAGGAAAACTAAAACATGGATTTCATGACATGAAGTTCACTGCAACATCATTTGAAGAGCATGGTGGAGAGAACACCAGCCCGGAAGGGTTGAGCACTGAGTAGAAGTGAGGGAACAGAAAGAGAATTTTGTCCAACTTTTTCTCATGAAAAATTTCAAACATACAGAAAAATTGAAAATATCATTTTTATATCCACTACTTTACTTAGATTTAACAATTGTTATTTATACTTACATAGAAATGTTTATACACACACATATACAATTAGATATTTACATATAGTTCTTGAACCGCATGAACCATGTGCTTCACGCCTAAGCACTTCGGTGCACATCTCCCCAAAACACGGACTTTGTCCTGCGTAACCACAATACCACAATCACAGCTAAGAAAATGACGATCGGTCCCTAACACTATCCGATATGTAGAATATGCTCCAATATTCCCCCAATTAACCCCAAAATGTCTTACCTGTATACAGATGTTTTCAAACCAGGACCCGGTCAGGACACACACACCGTGTCCCTGCTGCATGAGAGGAGTCTGGCAGAGAACTGAGAGATGTGGGAAGCAGGCAGAGAAGGACATGAGATGGGGGAGGGATTAGTTTTAGTGTTAGTTTTATTCCGAGAGGCAGAGGTTTAAGATCCAGGAGAAGTAAAAGAGGTGACGAAGGAGATGGATGCAGAGACCGGCGTGTGCAGGACAGCAGTCCCCCTACTCCAGCACTTTTCAAAGTCGCGTCCACAGACCAGCAACATCAAGCATCACCTAGAAACTAGTCGGAAGTGAAAATTCCTGCCCCCAACCCTGACCTACTGAATCTGCCACACACCTGTGCTGGAGAAGCATGGCTCTATTCTAACACAAAGGAATGAGAAAGAGTGGGCACAGATGCAGGCGGGCGTGGGATTTGGTAACAGGATTTGGTGGCAGAAGGAGTTCATTTCTGATGGCTTCAGTTTTCTCTGTGACATAGAGTGTGATCATCACCTGAGAGGGACATGACAGACAGAGAGAAGAGCCTCAGAGGTTAAAGGATCAGGGAGGCGTAAAGGAACCATTGACCAGAACGATGCGGTTGGGTCACAAAGCAATGCTGGGAGCCTCCTTAAGACTGATGACCATGAATGAGGACTAGTAACCATTTCCTGGTTGTGTGAGTTCCCCAACAATTCTTAGCTCTCAGAGAAAATCCTGAAGAAAACAAATCATTGGGTTCACCCAGGGTTGGGGTTTCGCCAGTTACGTGCAAAGGATGAAAATACAGAGGGGCATGGGAGCTGGGGATATTGTCCCAGAGAGTTGCTGAAATGAAGGGTCGTGGAGTCGATCTACATAGGGAGGGCTGACAAGTTGGAAGAAGGAAGGCCTCATCGATCTGGAGGTCCTAGGAGTCTGCAAAATGGTTGCGAGGGGGGTGGATAGACTGATGGGTGCAAGGTTAGGAGACGGGGCTAAGGGCAGGCTGCGTGGATGACTCCTGAAAAGGGTCTGCTCCAGGTGACAAGGTCCAGGATGTGGTGACACCAATGTGCAGCAGAGGTGAAGTGGAGAAGCTTCTGGGGGATACGGTGGCCAAGTTGCTGAGAGGCCACATGGGGAATGGGTCCTCCATGGAGACAATGACGTGGCCCGGTGGGAAGACTCACTGGAAGACTTAGGTAGTCAGCCACATGCCAGTGTTCCCCTGAGTGAGGTGGCAGGTGGCGGCAGTGAGAAAGAAAGAGAGCAGGTTAGCCCAGTGGCTGAGCCTGGAAGGCAGAGGGTTATTTTAAGCTGGAGACGGGGGCTGGGGGAAGAGTTTCTGGAGGCAGCAATCTGAAGCAAGGAAGGCACTCTCACCTAAGAGAAAATAAACAGCTCTCGTTTCAAACGCCTCAAGGGAGAGTCAAATTTCAGTTAAACCGAGCAAGTGGAGGGAGCGCTCCAGAGAGAAGCTAAGGGTATGAGGGTTTGCAGTTTATTAGAGGGCGCAAGACAGGTCAGGGAGGGGCGGGTGGAGGGCTGGGTCGGAGCCAGGAAGAACAGAGAGAGGGTCGGTGCAGACAACAGTGCAGTAGTGTGGGTGGGCTAGGGAGTTTATGCTTTCACAAACACAGGCACGGGAGGCAGGCTGGGCTTCACCCTGTCTGTTTCTTGGAGGCTATAAAACGTGGGGGTTAAGGATGTGGCCTCTAAAGCAGACCTGCCCGGATCCAAATCCCAGCCTTGTCACGCACCAGCTCCGTCAGCACTAGCTCTGTTGGGCAAGGGCTCTGGGCCTCAGTTTCCTCTTCTCTAAAATGGACATAACAAATATGTGTGTGTGTGTGTGTGTGTATACAATAAATTTAAAAATGAAATAAAATGGGGATAACAATAGTACCCACCTCACAGGCTGTCTGTGACAATTCGAAGACTTGGTGTGTTGAATGTTTAAAACAGTGCCTGGGCAGTCACCTCACATACACTTGGTGGGGGCTCCCAGGCCACAGAGCAGCCTCTTCGATTACCTGGACCCTGCCCCTGCCTAGGTAGGAAACATGAGCAGCAACAACATGAATGGGAATGACAACTTTGACAAGCAGTTGCAAATGCAAGAATTATATGGAAACACCACGGACAGCAACATCCATGAAGATCTCAGTGGAAAAATGGATTTTTTTTTTTTTTTGAGACAGAGTCTCACTCGGTCGCCTGGCTAGAGTGCCCTGGCATCATGATGGCTCTGCACTGCAACCTCAAACTCTTGGGCTCCAGCGATCCTCCTTCCTCAGCCTCCCAAGTAGCTTGGACTAGAGGCATGCACTACTGTGGTGGCTAATTTTTCTATTTTTAGTAGAGATGGAGTTTCCCTCTTGCTCAGGCTGGTCTTGAACTCCTCACCTCAAGGGGTCTTCCCGCCCCAGCCTCTCAGGGTGCTAGGATTACGAGCATGAGCCACAACATCTGGCGAGAAAAAATGTATTCTTTTCGGCAGCAGCTGGCTGAGTCCCCCATGAGTGAGATCTAGACAAGAATTCTTGGTTCCCCAAAGCCACTGAAGGTTTCATTGCTACAAATCAGGCCAATTATGGCTTTTCAAATGGTCGGACACCTAGTTCTGGCAAATGTACAACATGTAAATGCTAAGAATGCAGAGGAACTTCCACAAAGAAAATCCCCCAAACCCACCGATCCCAAAAAGAGGAGAAATAAAAGAAAAATGGAATCAGGATGGCTTCATGTTGAAAAAAACAGAAATACACATTTATATATATATATACCTATATATCTATCTATCTATATATATATATATATATATCTAGCATGCCTCCAGACATTACAGTGGATGAATCTGTATTGTTTATATCCAAATTTTGCATAATCATAAGAAATCCTCAAAAGACTATAAGATGAAGCTTTACAAAGATAATTCTCCTCTGCCTGTCAGCTTCTTCTGTGGGGCCTGTCCCTCATTGGATATGGGGGTGTGTGTGTGTGTGTGTGTACATGTATATGTACACTTAGCTGTCGAGCTTTCTGTGCATGTACTAGAAAAGGAGAAATTACAATAAATTAGCTGTCTTGCAGCCCCTAGGGGGGGAAAAAAAACAAAGATAATTCAAGACATCTTGGAGGAGACGGGCTTTGCTGTTATTTGAAGAGGGAATCTGCAGGTGTTGCAATAAAGCTTTCGGATGAAAATGAAATTAGAGGCTACAAATTACATGTCAAGGTGACAAAGTTTCAGCCAAAGGAGGACTATGTTATCTAAAAATAGAAGTGCAAAGATTACAAGAAGCTGTGTCTGCAACAAGAGCGGTAAGACTGGAGACCCGTGCGGGGAGCTGGGCCGTCGGGGGCGCACCACGAGTGAGGTGTCATCATCAAACATATGTTTCATCCTGTGGATTTTTAGGGATGATCCGTTGGTGCCGAATGAGCTCAGACAAGACCTTTGAGTAGAGTACGCAAAGTTGCGACACACTAGGAAGCTCCTTCTCTTTGCCAGGCTCGCAGATGGTGGACCCTGCGTCCTTGAGGAATACAGAGGAAGCGACGACTGCATTCAGATCCTCCATGGAGGGCGCATCGTTGGCCCAGGCACGGGGTGGGATTACAGACCATCAGGGTGACAAGACCTCAGTGAAAGGGAGTGAAGTCTGAGAGGATGGGGGGCTTTCCTCAGTGCCCCCAAGGCCAACAGAGGCTTTTAGTCTCCAAGTTCCATCTGTGCTCCAGAAAGAGCAAGGCATTGGCCGCCCTTGCACCCTCAACCAGCTGAAACCTGCTCTTTCCCGCCCACCCTCACTCTGACCACTCTTGCCAAGTCACAGACACTCTTCAGATGCCAAACCCAAAAGACATCACTGAATTCATCTGCATTAACGCAGGCAATCAAATTGGGAGGGGGAAACATAACAACCTGCATTTTGCAGTTGGGGATGTGGGGCCTAGGGACCCTTGGAATCACTGCCCTAGCTGATTGCTAGCTCACCCTCTTTGGTTATTCAATCACAATGTTAGTCTAGGTGCTGCTGGGAAGGGATTTTGCAGATATAATTAAAGTCACGGATTGGTTCGAGTTAATCGAAAAGCAGACCGTGCGGGGGTAGGCCTGACTCAATCACATCCAAGGCCTTCAATAGTGGTTGGAGAGGAGAAAACACATTCCTACACTTGGGGACCTCCTTACCTCAATTCTAGCAGCTATGTGTCAGCTGTCTGCAGAGCTGGGGGAGGCCCTGTGGCTGCAGAGAAAAGAATCACAAAAAACTCAGGAATAGATATGGAGGCAGTGACACTTCTGAGTAAAACTACTAGAGTAAAACCACTGAGTGAAACTACTTTTGCTGCGCTCATTCAACACCAGTGGATCATTCCTAAAAATCCATAGAAAGTAAGGGATGTGCCTGGCCAAGTGCCTCGTGCCTGTAGTCCCAGTACCTTGGGAGGCCGAGGCAGGAGGATCACTTGAGGTCAGGAGTTTAAGACCAGCCTGAGCAAGAGCAAGACCTCATCTCTACTAAAAACAGAAAAAATTAGCAGGGCATGGTGGCACACGCTTATAGTCCCAGCTACTCGGGAGGCTGAGGCAGGAGGATCGCTTGAGCCCAGGAGTTTGAGGTTGCTGTGAGTTAGGCTGATGCCACGGCACTCTAGCCTGGGTGATAGAGTCACCCTCTGTCTCAAAAAAGAAAAAAGAAAAGAGAACTGGGATGAGGGAGTTGAAGAGGAGAAAAGGACGTCTCAAAAGCCTATTTGTGGCCGGGCTCCGTGGCTCATGCCTGTAATCCTAGCACTCTGGGAGGATGAGGAAGGTGGATCGTTTGAGCTCAGGAGTTCGAGATCAGCCTGAGCAAGAGTCAGACCCAGTCTCTACTAAAAATAGAAAGAAATTAGCTGGACAATTAAAATATATATATATATAAAATTAGCCAGGCATGATGATACATGCCTGTAGTCCCAGCTACTCCAGAGGCTGAGGCAGGAGGATCGCTTGAGCCCAGGAGTGTGAGGTTGCTGTGAGCTAGGCTGACGCCATGGGACTCTAGCCCGGGCAACAGAGTGAGGCTCTGCCTCAAAAAAAAAAAAATGCCGATTTGTGCGTGCGTATGTGTAAAGTGGAAATGGTTAAACTCCCTGTGTGCAGCGGCATACCAAGCAAGGTGGGGCGGTAGGAAGACACTGCACCACGGAGAGGAGAATTTTATCACTAACATTGTTTTATAATTGCTGGTGCGTGGTAACAATAAAAAGTTGTGTTTACAATTACTTATAAATTCTCTACAGACAATGCATCCTCTTATTCCTACACCCGGGCAACCTTCCCTCTGCTCTGACCTTGGTAAGTGACAGCCTGTGTGTCCTCCATAAGTAACCAGTTCAGCTGCTCTATCTGATTGTGAACGGGGGCCGGGAGCACTGCGAGTGAGGATGATTTTGCACGAGATGTGTTTCCTAAATATTTGGCAAATGAATGAATAATTGAACTTGAACAATAATGAAAGAGACAAGAAAATATGGGCAGAAATTTCATAAGCAGGAGTTTAGTTTAAACATGAAGAAAACTTTCCTAATGACTCTGGTTGTAAAGTAATACAAAGTAGGAAGCTGTACCACCTCATTAGAGACCTCGGGGTTCTTAACCCTTATATGCCTTGGATATGCCTTTGGCAATGTGGTGAAGTCTGTGGTGTCTCAGAATAGTCTTCAACTGCATAAAATAAAAACGTAGGATTACAAAGGAAAACAACTGTATTGAAGTACAGTTATCAAAATTTTTTTAAAGTGTGATAATAAGACCTAGTGGTGAGTCTAACCATTATCATCAACTACAATTAATGATGAGCATACATGACATTTTGAAATTTCTGCAATAACTGGAAGGCGATACAAAATGTCTGAATTCTAGTGGAAACAGCTACATATACTGCAAATACCTGTGTAGATTTATTGCCTATATTTATCATTGGAGAAAAATGTTAAATTTCAGTTAGAGATCAGTGAAAATAAAACGTAATTTTTCCCCATCCTCCCTCATGGCCCTTGGATCCTGGGTCTGCATTAGAGCCAGCGATGTCTTGGAGCAGAAAGGAAGTCAGGTCAGGAGAACATGATACTCACTGCCCTCCAGCCCTTGAGCTCTTGGAGCAGTGGGAGGCGCCTCTCCCCGCTTTACAGCCAGAGCCAGCCTCCCCAGTAGCCTCTTCACTCCCAAGCCTTGTCTCAGCGCTCAGGGAGTGAGGATTCTCCTCATTCCCACTGAGCTTCCATCTGAACCACTACTGAAGGCTCTTCCACTGACCAAACCCCCCAACGATGTGACATTTGGAGAAAAGATGGGGAAAAGAGCTGGTAGTCAGTGACAATGTCCTGTAACTATCTGAATGGAAGCATGAAATGAGTGCCCAGCCCTCAAGATTGAGTCAGTCTGGCGAAGAAAACTAATTGGCCTTTCAGCTCAGCTATGCCGTCATTCCCAAGGCAGATATTTGTTCGGAAATTTCTTTTCTAGCTCCTATGGACAATGACACTTTATGCTTTCAAGATGACAGAGCCCCAAAGGCAGGGGAGATGGGATGTGGTGTTAGAAACGTGGAAGACAGGCTTCTTCAATGGGACACACAGCACTTAGGTCAGGGAAGCCACCAGGAAGTGACGCTGGCCCTGGGATGCCCTTCATATCACACAGGAACAGAGAGGAACTAACATTTCCTGAGGACTTGCTCTGTGCCAGGGCTATATATTTGGTATCTCATATTTATCATAAACTGTTCCCCTGTAAGGTAGGTGCTTTGTTTGCTTTTCAAAAAAATTTTTTTACTAAATTAATAAAATAAGATAAAATATGGAAACAAGAGCAAAGGCTTTACTTTTTTTTGAGACAAAGTCTTGCTCTGTCACCTCAGCTAGAGTTAAGTGGCATCATCATAGCTCATAGCAACCTCAAACTCCTGGGCTCAAGCAATCTTGCTGCCTCAGCCTCCCGAGTAGCTGGGACTACAGGCATGTGCCACCATGCCTGGCTAATTTTTGTATTTTTTAGTAGAGATGGGGTCTCGCTCTTGCTGAGGATGGTCTCAAACTCCTGACCTTGAGCAATCCTCCTGCTTTGGCCTCCCAGAGTGCTAGGATCACAGGTGTGAGCCACCCTGCCAGGACAAATATCACATTTTTTTAATCTGCTTTTTTATAAACTTCTTCCAGAGGAGATGGAGATAAACTTCTGCTGAGAGGGCCATGGTCATGCCTTGGAGTTGGGGTAGGACAAATGTATTTTCCTTCACACGTGCAGAAGCACACACCAACATAGTGTTATTTCTTCTAAGTTGCACTTGGTCCTTCTCCAGCGACTCCTCTTTGAGTTGTACTTAATATTATTAGTTTGCCCTTGAATAGACTAAGACAATAAACAATTTTGCTTTTATTTCTTTATAAAAAACTGATTGGTCTTGATAGTCTTATGGGAAAACAAGGAGAAGAGTAAAGGTAACTACTGCGTGTACCATAATGGTGAGAAGAAAAAAGAGATTTGGTATTACTCTAATTGACATTCAGAGAGGTGCATGTCAGTGCGTGATGGAATTGCGATTTGAGCATGTGGGCATCTGTTGGACTTTGCCACCTAGCATCTACTCCCCATTCTCTGGTAGCAGGATCCCATTTTGCATCAGGGTCACTGTCCTCCAACATTGGACAGGCTGGCTGTACTATTCATCAAGGGACCGTCCCCCAACCCCTGCCTCAGCTGAGTGTGGGCACCTGACCCAACCTAAGCCAATCAGAGTTCTCTCCCTTTCACCCAAGGTAGAAGCATGGACCAGTGGGCCTTGCTACCTAGGTGCCACAACTGTCCTGGCTTCTGTCCTTTCCAATGACCATCTGTTCAGCTTTTCCTTCAGTTCTGTAAATATCCTTCCAATAATCTTCTTTTACTTATTTGATCTATTGCTTCTCTGCAACCGGCTGCCTCCTCAGCTCCGTGATTTCCACCCTGGAGTCATGGAACAAAAGGTGACCGTGGGCACAGAAGGTTCAAGCCACTGAGTGGCGGTATGGTTTTGAGCTCATTATTTGAAATTCAAGCTCATTACTTGAAATAGGAAGAACATTTCACAGGGCTGGTGTGTGAATTCAATGAGATGAAATATGTGCTCTCCAAGATCAGGGACTTTGATTTATTCTCTGTCAAATCCATAGTGCCTACCACAGAAAGCAGGGAGGGCACCAATAAAGATTTTTTGGTTTAATGAACACTGGATATAAAACACTGTGTCGACACTAGCGTGTAACATGAGTAGCTGTGCCCATTTATGCCCAGGATGAAGAGAGCTGATTTCTATTCTCCCTCTTCCCAAAGTTTTGTCTTGGTCTTGCGTCTCTCTCTTTCCTTGTATCCGTATGCTAAGCCTGACTACCTTATTTTGGAATGCAGTTTGCCTGCTGTCCATAATGCCTGATATCCTACAATCAGAAAAGCCACCTTTCTTATGTGGAGGGTAAATGGATCCATATTTACAGAATGGGAAGAAAGGAGGATGTCCCTTCTTTCTTTTGTCCTCAGGGCACTTGTCCACATTCAGTAGGCCTGAAATTGATGCTAAAGTAGGCACCCTTCCATATTATGCAGAGACAATGCTGTTGAACACCGAGTAAACGTTTCCCAGAAAGCCCAGTTCAGAAACAACTTAGAGCAAGGTGAGGGCACAAAGGTAGAGAAATAGGGTGAAATTACACTGCTTTAAAGGACAGGGATCCATGAATAGCACGGGGGTGGGGCATTACAGCCCATGAGGACACCTCCAAGTCCTTCCTATATGACTAGGGACCCCTGTACCAGATACAGACACTGGTCTCAGGGATTAATGGAGGGAAGGAGGATACTGACACAGCTCTGTCCTAGGGAGTGATTCCAGATACATCTGAGTCTGTGAGGCCAGTGTGTCCATCCATGATCAGCTAAACAAGTGAGGGAGAAGTTTGAGGGGTGGTGATGTTGCCCAGAAATTATGAGTTTCAGCCTGGGGATCACAAGGGCCCATCTAAGCCACAGAACAGAGCATCTGGGGGCTGAAGGAAAAGCTTCAGCGCGAAGAGGGCAAGTGAAAGCCTGAGGGACAGGGGTTGGAGCTGACCGAGAACCGCTCTATCTCCTGGTTCATGCTGCCCCCTGGAGGTCTGTGTGGGTATCGCTGTTCCCTTTCACACTATTCTGTCTCCTCATCTCAGTTCTGGATCACCCTGTCCCGGGTCAAAGGGTTCCTAAGGACCCCCAGAGGAAGTTAAATGTCCCCGAAAACTGCGTGCTCCCAGCATTCAGTTGAATGCTCATCGGGTTCCATTATCGCGAGCCTCGGGAGCTGCCCCTCAGTGAAATCTGCAAAGACTCTGCCAAGTCTGAATATTTGGGTTTGGAGATTGACAAGGGAGAGGAAAGAAACAAAACCGTGAAGAACCACGGTGCCTTCCTGCACAGCCGTTCCCTATCGGAGCTTTAGTTGACTTTCGATGAAGTCGCCTGTCTCTACGCAGTCTCCCCCGCGGGTATCCGGGGACTCTTTCTTTGGGAACCCTCCTTCTTTGTCAAAGCAGTGTACGCTTCTCCCGTCCCAAATCCCAAACCTCTGGCCCCGCCCCTCTCCCGTCCTCCCGCGCGGAGGCTGTAGTCAGGTCACATGCCAGAACACCATGATCCCACAAGATCGACACATGGAAGAGAGAAGGTGGGCGAGGAACTAGAAGGGGAGAGGGAAGAGGATTCCTGAGGCGAGCGTCTGAGGTGAGCTCGCGGCCCCTCGGAGCCCAGCACACCACCGCCTAGCCCTGGGCAGGGCCCAGGGAAAACGCGGGGCGGGGAGTCAGACGCGGAAAACTAGGAGCAACGCCGAGAGGGGTAGGAGGCGGTGGGCAGGGTGAGGTCAGTCAGGGACACATCCTGGCCCCGCCCCCAAAGCGTCTGGACCAATCAGGAGTCGCCCTGGGTCCCCCAATCTCTCCCTCCCCGCCCCACCCCCTCCTCTGTGCTTCGACCTGGGGAACACTTTCACAGCCGCAAGGCCTAGGCGCCGAGGAACGGCTCCCAAAGCCAATCGGAGCGCAGCTCTCGGAAATGGGGCGGAACCCCAAAAAGGCGAGAGCGGCTAGCAGCCGCTTGTCCGCCTTGCCACGCCCCCTCCTGCGGCAGCCAATTAGGAGAGCCGTCAGCCGGGACCGCTCCACGGCAGCCGCAGAACACACCCGCCGCCCCCTCCGCACTCCTCAGGACACCTCCCCTCCCCAGCGGGCCAGGCCCGCATCTGCGGCGCCTACGCTGGGAGTAGAAACCGCTTTCTTTCCTTCACTCACCCCGAAGTTGGGGAAGGAATAGTTGGGCCACGAGAGTGTAGGAAACATCCCCAAATTACCATTTTTCCCTTCACAGCGCCTTTCCCCTTCCTTAGGACTCAAAGGAAGTTCAGACGAGGTATACAGCGGCGGGGGGTGGGGCGGGGGCAGCAGGAAAGCTCCAAGGCAAACAGAAACGGATGAGATGGATAAATTGCGAACCTGGTCTGCCCCTGCCCCAACGGCGTGGGTGTGGGTGAGAGTGTGGGTGCTGTAGCCCTCTAGTGAGTGGCTGTTACAGCCACAACCAGAGGTGCTAAGGAACTTCAGCTGCGGCAGATGATGCGATCCCAGAGTCACCTTGGGCTTTTCCCAAGGTAGCCCCCGACAGGGCCTGAGGCTGCACAGCCTATTCCAAGCCCTTAAGGCATCTGCCATGTTAACCAGAGGCTGCCTCCCTCCAACAGGTTGGTTACTTATGAAATAGTCCCCACCCTGAAATTACACAGCCACCTCTTTGGCCTGAAGTAGCTAGAGGTTAGGCGTTACTGTGTCCCCTTTTTCTGGGTACCCATCGGAAGGGATGTAAGCCCAGGAAGTAGTCAGAGAAGGAAGGTGACTCTGGAGAAGAGGTGGGACCACTTGAAGCCCTCAGGAGGAAGGAGAAAGGAAATGGGAAAGGAGTGTTATATCCTATCATATTAAATATTTATTATTTTCTGCAAACTGACCTTGGAATAATTCTCAAGTCAGAAGGGGATGAGTTAGTGTTCAAGCTGCTGAGATCTTACGTCAAAAACCTACAGAAAAGAAATCACTTTGAATAACAACAAAAAATCAATGACTTGGGGGCAGTCACCCCTTGCCACCATTCTAAGAATTGAGGCTTCATGCCTCAGGACATGGTGACAAGAGTTGAGTGAGCAGGAGATTGAGGCAGTCATGAGCCTTGGGTGTGTTGGAGCGGTAAAGGAGGTGACAAAATTGGGAAAATGAAAAGGTAATTTGGAAGCCCAGAGAAAAGTGGTCTTAGGAAACCTGAAGACACTGGGACATTCAGAAGGCCAAGGGGATCCAGCTTATTCTATTGAGGCAGGGTCCTGGGAATGAAGGTAGGGTGAGGCATGTCAAGGGCTTGGGAGGCAGGGAAGAACTGGAAGGAGGACCCCAGGGGAAGAAGGGTACAGATGGCTTGTAGAAGTCCATGGAGAGGACTGGCAGATCTCAAGGTCGGTCCTGGCACATCAGAAGTTGGGCTTATGCTTCTTGAGCTCCACCATGAGGTGGTGAATGTTGATGAGCTCAGCCCTGGCAGGGAGGGCTCGGAGCTGGGGCTGGGACAGCACCCGGTGGAAGCGATGATAGAGCTGGATCAGCTGGGTCAGTGCTCCCTGGTCAGAGAAAGTCACAGTGGGTCAGACTGAGGTGGTACTAATGATGATTAGAAATCAGGTGAGGGCTCATCCAGAACTTTGGGCACTGCCAGTAGTTGAAGATCAAGGGTCACTTAAATGATGCTGAGCCCAGGGAAAAGAGGAGGAAAATAGTAAGTGATGGGGGATGGGAGCTGGGCCTGGGAGTTACAGGTCACCTGGATGATACTGGTTCCATTTCTGAAGTTGGTAAAACTCCGCATTACATCCTGACTTAGAGACTCCACTGATGATTTCCAGGAACTACCAAAGCCACGGATCAGCTGGGTTACCCGGGCTGATAGCAGGAGGAAAGAGTGTCAGGGAGTTGGCTGGGTGATCCTGGATCCCGCTAAATCCTCCCCAAGGCATAGCCATCCTCACCATCAAACCCAGTTTCTCCTGCTCTACTCCCACCCCATGCAATCTGCATTGTATGTATCTTTATATATGGGGGGGGGTCTCACTCTTGCTCAGGCTGGTCTCGAACTCCTGAGCTTGAGCAATCCTCCCGCCTCAGCCTCCCAGAGTGCTAGGATTACAGGTGAGAGCCACAGCGCCCGGCCCTGCATTCTATCATTTTTCCTTCCCACTCACCTTAGCACTGATCCCACCACTACCATACCATCCTCATACCTTCTTCCCCTCGAAGTCGCTCAGCCTGTCCACGCTCAATCAAAGCCTCGGCCTCCTTTACAAATGCCACCAGTCCCCCAAAAGGGGGAGATAACAACTCTTCAATGAATTCCTGGAGAGACACAAACATATACGCATTTAGTCAAGTGTCCTGGTGTTGGCAGATTTTTCCCAATTTTGGCATCATGACTGACTAGGTGCTTAGGACACTCCCATAGCAGAACAGCTAACCTCTGGAAAGGTCATAGATTTTAAGATGTCCGCTGGTCTCACAAGAGATAGAGGAAATCTCCAAGGGTCCCCCTCTTCAAAAAAACCAAAACTAAATTTGAACTGGGAGCAAAGCAATAAGGAATTGGGGTCAAGGCTGGAGCCCAAGGAGTGGGCAGCTGGGAGAAGAGGCAGAGCTACCAGAAGGCAAATGGCCATGGCTACTCTACTCTCTGGAAACTGAGCCTGGGTCTCTTGTGAGAGCGTCAAAGAGACATCAGCGTAGACTCAAGTGGGTGGCACCTTTCATCTAGTGCAAAAGCAGAGGCAAATCCTTTGTGAAGGAGAATATCCTCAATCCTAATTTAGACCCATACAGCTCCCCCTGATTAAGATGAAGCAATGAGGTCAAAGATCACCAGAGATATAAAAAGGCGAGCTACCACAAGAGTCAGCAAACACAATAAGCAATGGACTCATACTTCCAAAGACTACTGACATTAGAATTGTGAGACAGATAGCAGTTGTATGTTCTGTATGAAATGTTTAAAGTTTATCATGCAGACATAAAGATGCCCAATTAATAAGAACTATTAAGAATGAACAGACTTAGAAACAAAGTAGAGTTTTTTAGAAATAAAAAGCCAATTTTAGAAAGTCAACAGGTTAAATAGCAAATTAGGTATAACTGAAGAATGATACAATAAACCGGAATTTATAATTAAAGAAATGACTCAGAATGCTGCCCAGAAAGATAAAGAGATGGAAAATTTTGATAGTCAGAGATATAGAAATCTAATTAATGGATGTAGGCAGGGATTACTGATGGTTACTGACCTCACAAAGAGAGCCAAGAAGGCATGTGCTCCCTGATGGAGCACACACCACCACCTCTCAAATAGCCTCATAAAAAAATCTAATTGAAATCTGATCAAGCCTTTCCCATCAAATTACACATTTATGGGAAATACACCAGAGGAACAGTTTAGCCACACCCCATGGGATGCAATCAGCAAAATCTACACTATAGGTCAATCTACATGACAAATGACTCAATGACTCAGTTTCTTCCACAAATAAATTGCAGGGGAGAAGGGTAAAGATGTAAGGAAAATCTATAGATTAAAAAAAGACATATGTATGGCCCTTATATGGATTCTGATTTGAACCATAAAAATGATTTATGAGATAACTGGGGAAATTTGAATACTAGCTATTTTAAAAGATAATTTTTTAAGTGTGATAATATATTGTGATTTTTAAAACATTCTGATACAGATGAAGTGACAATAATGTCTAAGATTTAATTCAAAATAACTGGAGACAGGAGGAGCACAGCCATAGGTATTGGTAAGATGAGACAAAATTGTGAGTTACTGGTTGAATATCAGTGATGGTACCTGGGGGTTCACTTCTCTTAGCATATTCATTTGAAATTTTCCACACTAAAAAGTTAATTTTTTTAATGGAAAAGGGAATTAAAACAAAAACAAAAAAAAATCCCACAAAGACACAAAAACAAAAAAACTCTATTCATACAGTAAGATGTCATAATATGAGAGTGAAATTATTATTCCATTTAAAAATAAATTACTTGTATCGTTTCTACTCTTACCTCAAAATATCCACTTATATCTACTGAAGGTTGTCAAGTATCTTATATGAGACTAGGGAGACATGCTTCAAGAAAGGATCTTTCTTTATTTGTGATGTGATTTTGGACAGAGATTAAATAACCAAATTCAACCTATCACAGTTGCCTAAATGCAATAACACACACATGCTCTTAACAGTACAACAGTGTGGGGTACAGGGAATGGACTGCAAAGAAAAACTGAACTAACAGAGATGACTTGTGCTGTCTAACATAGTAGCCACGAGTCACATGTAGCCTTTCATCACTTGAAACATGGCTAATCTAAACTGGAACGTGTTGTAAGCATAAAATACACACAAGACTCCAAATACTTCATACTGGAGAAAATTTTAAGTACATCATTACTATTTTTACTGATTATATGTTAAAATGATAATATGTTAATATCATGTGGTTTAAATAAGATGCATTATTAAATTTATTTCACCTGTTTCTTACTTTTTAAATGTAGCTATTAGAAAATTTAAAATTATTTAAGTGTTTCGCATTTGTGATATACATTATATTTTTATTGGACAGTAGTGGTCTGGGCTTGGATAAACTCTCTTTAAACTTCCTATTTAGCAAAAGAGAGCTCTTCCATGGCAGAGGAGTGACCAGAGGGAACAGTGCACCAGGCCTGGGCTAACAATCTTTCCCACATAGTATCAAGTAGCAGCCAACAAAAAAGAACAGGAGTGCTGACGGCAGGTGGCTCCCGTATCTGGCAAATGCCACGGCATCTCAGCCGCTCTCAGCAGAGTCCACTGGTTAAGTGCGTCTTTATGGGATCAGGGTGGCTAGAGAACAACACTTCTGAAGGGCAGCTGACATTCCCTCTGGTCATCTACCTGTTCAGGTGAGGACAAGTGTTTCCTTTCTCATCTGATTACATGATTTTAATAAAAAAAGAGAACGGGCTAGGTGTGGTGGCTCACGCCTGTAATCCTAGCACTCTGGGACGCCAAGGCGGGTAGATTGTTTGAGCTCAGGAGTTCGAGACCAGTCTGAGCAAGAGTGAGACCCCGTCTCTACTAAAAATAGAAAGAAATTGGCTGGACAACTAAAAATATATAGAAAAATTAGCCGGGCACGGTGGCACATGCCTGTAGTCCCAGCTACTTGGGAGGCTGAGGCAGAAGGATCGC